>AYEL01065623.1:0-103959 GCA_000484575.1 Olivierus martensii
TTTAATTATATTTTTTAAATATATATATCAAATATACTGTTTGTAAATCATAATTGTTTTATGTCATTGTTATTACTGTAGGAACAAACCATTAAGTATTTTTATAATTGGAAAAAATCGAAGTTGGCAATATAGAGGTCGATTGATGGTTAATTTGCTATTGATTTTTTTTGGGTGGACCAGCTATTTTGCCCTGAAGGTTCTTGACAAAAAAACAATATAGTGAGACATCAGATTTCATTTCTCTTACGTTCACCGGATTCTTTGATCAAAATCAAACTTAGTTTTTCTCTCACTTGTTCGGTTTTGCGATTCTTCTCCTTTATTGAACATTACGTAGGAGAATGTTGACACAAGTTAGTGTTTTATTACTCACTCTTACAAACTAAAGATTGAGTTGTTAGAAATAGTAGCGCATTTAGATGGAAATAAGAAAATATTGATTAATTTCTTTTTATAAAATTTTTTTTTCAAATTATATTTTCTGATACTATTTTTTTCCGTAATTGAATTTTTTTTCTTATTTTTCAACATTCATTATGTTAGAGTTAATTTTTTTTTGTATTAACTTCCGTAGGGAAAATTCAAAATATTTATTATTTTGAATATTGGAAATATGTCAAACATTAGATTATATTTTAATGACATTAAGAAAATAATAAGTTTGCGAATGATGATGTGACGTGCATGCTGAAGGCACCTCATATACAGTTTTTAATCTCACTGATGTCACGCAATCATTAAAATTGAACTACATATATATATTCTGACAAAACAATTCGTTGAATAAACTTTTATAAAAATTTACTTATAAAACTGAATATATATACATACACACGAAGCCATAAAAAGTTTTGTAAAAAGTTAAAAAAATAATAAAGCGCTTGATTGAATGATTTATTTTTCGTAAATAATTTTGAGAAAGGCGAAAATAAAGTATGTTATTAAAAAAAATTAAATTAGAAACTACTGATTAATTTAATAATTTCCGGGTTGTACCAATTATTTCTTAATATTTATATAATTTTTGATTCTTTTAATATTAAACAATTTTTTTTTCTTATCGGTACAAAAAATAAATAATATTTGAATTAAAAGGAATTAAAAAGGGTCACAGCTACGGATAAATAAATAGATTCTAGATTAAAGAAATTGTTTACAAGCTAGAGGCATCTGAAAAATACACATTTCATTACTTTATAAAGTCAATTAAAATAACGAAGTGCAAAAAAGGGGAAAATATAGCAAACGCATATCTGTTATTACATGTAAAACTTATACATGTTATTTATTTTTTATACGTTATACTTAATTTATTTAAATCTAAAAAATATAGTTAATTTAACAGTTTTTTCCAATAAAATTACAAGAAAGTAATATTAATTTTAATCTGTTAACTAATCTTGGGAATAGTGTACCCATAGGATATTAATTATTATTATGTAAGCATCACAAGAAGGATTTTCTCCCCTAGGCACGTTTGTGCAAGTTCACTATTTTTATATTGAATTTTAAATCATGTTAACAACAGATTTTGTCTCGAGAAAAATCTGCCATTATAACATATATATTTTTTATTTTTTCATCTCAGATGAAAGAATATTACTTATCATTTTATTTAAAAATATCTGAAACACTTTTGCGACGTTCCAAGCTTGTAATTTGATATAATTTAATTACATTTCCAGAAATTATGAGTTGTTGCTCAGGGACTAAACTTCTAGGCTACTGATTTGAATTGGTGATTTAATGTTTTCTCTTTCGCATGCTTTGTTTCTGTTATTTTTACTTCACGGTAAGAGATGCAACTAAAGCTATTTATTATGCTTATAATTACTAATGCATAAAATTGTATTAAATATTTTTTACGGATTATAAAAAAAAAAAAAACAGATTTAAGATAATATATTGTATATTGGTTTGTACGCGATAAATTGTAAAAGTTTTATATATTTCTAATGCCACGTTATATAGCAATCGATTAAATTGGATTAATTATCACTTGGATGACTAGTAGAAGCAATAATTATACCTAAAACAGGTTGAAGACCTAAACGTGTCTATGACCCGGAAAGACGGCGGGAAAAGGTGAAAGGTTATTTCCCACCGATTGTCACGCACCCTGTCGCGTGCTGAATGCAATCACCGTAAACAATGAACAGTTCAGACACAGTAATCTGAAGCTTTCGTCAGTCAGAAGGTGGAGACTCGGTATAGTGCTATATCTGTAACTCACTCTGCAGGTAGTAAAAGAACACTGGAGAGGTTGGAGATAGCATACTGTTTGAATAATAATTGACAAATACTGGCAGGTCTATTTGAAATACATTGTCTGTAATGAATACTGTTATATAAGCTTGTCAAAATCAATTTATTGTTACTTATAAATAATAATAAAAAGAAATCCGAAAGTCTTATATATATATATATATTCTCGAATACAGTGGTCTCAAGAAATACTGTACCATAATAAAATTTTCTATATTTCGTTTTAACATTTTGATCCAACATTCTCTTTTTGTTTTTACAAATTATTAGAAACGGTATTCGAAAAGAGCATCTGTTAAAAGTTTTCTCAAAATACAGCTGTTCCGATCCCAAAATGCACTAGATAGAAAAAAGTGGCGAACTCCGAGCCAAAGAAATAAAAAATACACGAGTAGATTTTCTAAATATAAACCGAGTGGCCAGTTTCTTTCTCATTGTTATTTTATCTTCATTCCTATCGGTTATAAATTTCAAAAAATAGGTCTTCAAGAGATTGTCGTCCTTATGATAAATTAGACCAAATGCAATTGAAATGGTTCTAACTTCGAAAAGTATTATTTATTGACGAAACTGATGGCGAACATGGCTATCTAGTGATCATAATATCGATGATTATGAATGGATACCAATAAATCATACAGAATTTAGAATTTTATAGCAAAACATTACAGTGTTATGCTTCTAAAAATGTGAACAATGAATTATTTTTTTTTCGTTATAATAAATTTAAATTCGTAAGGAATTTTTATTTCCTTGAAGAATTATAAATTTAATTATCCAATATTATTTTTGATTAACATCGAAAAAACTTACTTTTTTAATTTAAATTTTTAATATTTCTCATATTTTATCTTAGACTTTTTTCTATTTCAATCTTATATTTGAATTTCAAGGGAGAATTAATTTGGTTGCCTTATTAGCATATAACATGATTCATAACCGGATTGTATCGAACTAATATTAGAAAAAGAAAAAAATTGGATTCGATTGGTTTTTTTTTTTTAGTGATTAAATAAGCTGTTCTGAAAAGAACTAATCGCTACTCTCAGAACATGTCTGCTATTTTGGATGATTAAAGATGCAGGATTAAAATATATATCATCACGGACATTTTCAATAGCGAAATCTTTGTGCTGAATGTCATGTACAGTATGTCTATTAAATAGTTCGATAGTTAATAAGGAGAATCTCGGAAATTTCAACGTTTGCCATTTTTAAATGAATGAAACTATCATTTCATGACTGACTTTAATAGCTTGATTCCTTTACTGAATTTCATAAAAATCAATCAAATAGTTGAAAAATTCTCAGTGAGAAACCTCGGTATTTCGAATGATCATCAGTTTAGATATTCGTAGTTTAAAATAAACAGTTAATTAAATAAATCATTAATGTTATCTCAACTGGTATGTATAGCTTTCTTGCTGAACGTCAAAAAATCCATTAATTATTCAGGCTATATTAAGAGAGTATTTAGATGTTTGAATGTAGCCATTTTTAAATGGTTGAACTGTAGTTGTAAGAAGACCATGATCATCTCATTATTTATAATAATCTTATTAAGATTATTATATTTAATAACCATTACTAGAATATATATTTATAAATAATATAACCATGCATATTAATAATTAATTTAAATATATAAATATTTTAATAAATTATAAATAAACGAACATGATTATAAAATGAGATTTTGTTAGGATAATCAGTTTAATTTCTCATCAAAAGATAGTTTTCAAAAGATTTTCTAATTAACTGTTGACTAAAAAAGAAAATATTTTTACTCATAAAATCTAAAATGAGGACTTCTAAAAGAGAGATAACTATATTTAGTCTGAATGAATCTTATTCTGGTGATGATAATCCGAAGACATATCATCATGTCGATTCATTGTTGCAATACAGTTGATGATGTATCAAACTTGATTGCTTAATCAAAATCATCTGTGTATATTTATTTATGTCTGAATATAATTTGAAATATTACATATAAATTAAATTGTAACAATATTAATGAATTATTTTATGTTATTAAAAAAATTGATTTGAAAATTTTTAGTTTACTTCTCGTTATATTTATTAGATTACCATAATGATAAAACAATTACATTTTTCACTCCTTTAGAAGGACGAACAATTAATAACACTGTAACAGATATTTCGGAAAATATATCAAACTACGAAATTTTGTTAATTATTTTTATTTTAATTATTTTAATTGAAAATCTTATCAATATTTCTGTTACCAATTAAGTTAGATGGAAATTTAAAACTTTACTTTCAGAAGATTAAATTTAATTCCTTTTAATGTATGTATCCATAAATAATTTATTATTTAGAAAAATAAATATCAGAAAATGTAAATTATATGATAAAAATAATTAAAACTTAAAATGGTACTTGATAATTGAATTTGAGATATACAAACAGATTTCAATAGATGTTACATTTATTTATATGATAATAACGTTAGATAACATTAATATTCTTTTCATATGTAGACTTTATAACTCTTGCAATTTTGTATTAAATTATGTGTTAAAATTATGATAATTTTATAAAATTTCAAATATTCACGAATCAGAAATTTTTTAAGAAAAAACAAAATATTTTGTTGTTTTGCTTCTCGTTCTTATAGATCTTCAAATACATAAATGAAATTTAAATAAAATATTCTATATTGCTACGTATTGCAAATCTTTTTGTACAGTTTGAGAATTAATTATGTTATTCGGATAATGCATGTTAATTTGTTTTTATCAAAAAATCTATTTTTTGTTAGCCATTCATATTCTACAGCTAACTTAATATTTGTTTTATCAAGCTGCATAATTATTTATTCGATGGATACAAATTGTTATTAATATTTTAAATTTTATTCTTTAATATTCTGCTAAATCAAGAGATTTATATAATATAATCTGCTTGTTGCATCATTAAATTTTTCATTAAATTTTCCTATAAATTCGCAAATCTTCTATTGCAACTTTCATTATTTTCTTTAAAGGTTGCACAAATCAAATCTTCTTGAGCATCAATTGCATAAATCATCTACAGATAGTAAAATACTATTCGAATAAAATAATAGAATAAATTTATGCAACCAATTAAATAAAATTCTTTGATACTGTATACACATCATTATTAGCTTGTAACATAATTATACTAAGGGATTATTGCAGTCGAATTTTATTTTTATA
This sequence comes from Olivierus martensii, assembly GCA_000484575.1. Taxonomy (NCBI): domain Eukaryota; kingdom Metazoa; phylum Arthropoda; class Arachnida; order Scorpiones; family Buthidae; genus Olivierus; species Olivierus martensii. The sequence goes on from AYEL01065623.1 coordinate 5,472, forward strand.
TACTGTACAGTATTTTCTTTAGACATTATATCTTTGTTATAAATTCTAGTCATCTTTCTGTACATGTTTAGAATTTACAGCATTTTTGGTGTGATATTTCTTTTTTTGAAAAATTTTATTGAATTATTATTATTATTAAATATTCTAAAAGTACGATTCTTTATTATATAACCGTATGATTGATCTAATATTGAAATATTGTTTGTTAATGACGCTAATGTGCAACATAAAATCTCCATTGTTTATTAAATATCAAAATAATAGTATATATAATATAGATAATATCCCATTTCATATTTTTTCTTCGTGCAATTCTCAATGTTATTTTTAAAAATAATTTTTTTATATTTTTTTGTATAAATAACTTTAATGTTTTTTGTATAAATAAAGTTCATATTATCTACCACAACATACGATAATATTGAACCAGAAATAAAATAAATAAAAAAATCAGAGGTAGTAGGCTAATGATTTTTGACAAAAATCTAATTGTGTCTATCTATGAAATTGAACAAAACATCGCCTGGTGTACTATATTCGACAAGATTAGGTGCTTCATGTGCTTTTGTCATTATTTTTTACTCATATCTGTTCTGAAATCTTTTTATTTTTTTAGGCAGTCTCCTAAGAAAGTAAGAAGTAATGTTTTTAGATAAGATATCGCCATAAATTTTACAAATTTAGCCAGTTTGCAATTATATACAGTGCTTAGTTGTTGACATAATAATTGAATAGTCTTTCTAAAAAATGTTATATATTTTATTCTCTAATAAATCTTAATATCATCATGTCATCATTTAAATTAGTTTTGTTAGCTGTTTTCTTGAATTTTCAATAAATGTTTCCCTTGATTTTTGAAAGACGAGAAAAAATTTTGAACTTTATTTATTAATAATAGTTTTATTTTAATATCCTTTTCTTTTGTATTTTGTTTTTGTATTTATTTTTTTGAGTTACTTTCGACATTATTCTTAAAATAAAGAAATAGAATATCTATTGTATATCTCATAGATAACGTTACAGAATCCATATTAAATTTATGCTGTTGTTAATCAACTCTGATATTTTTTGCCAATATTACAAGAAGACATTATTTCACTAACCACAAATTGCAATAATTGTATTTTTTCATTAAAATTTAAATAAATATTTTGATCAAAACATTTCCAACTCACTCAATTGAAAAGCTGTTGATTAATCAATTGTGTTTACAATTGAATATTAATTTCAGTTCAATCTACATAATATTGCTGTAACCATCTACAGGTTATATTATTCAGTGTAAAGTTATATTACTGTATTTGTAGGGTAGAGCGGGGCTAGTTGAGCAGTGGGGCAAGTTGGGCAATGTATTTTTCTTAGACATCAAAGTCTAATGAAAACAATAATCGAAGGAATGATAGCAAGAATTTTACAGGAAGAGAGCTCTAGGCAGGAATATATTAAGCAAATAATGAAAACGTGGGTAGAGCCAACGTTGGGTGCAATACATACCAGGAAACGTAGAAGTTGGCTAAGAAAAGAGAATGAAAAAGTTCTTCAAACCAATCTGTACAGATTGGAAACTAAGATAATTATATAATGCACTATCAACTTATTCAAATATCAGTGAATGATTCTCATTAATTGATAGAAGATATAGAATCAAATAAATAGTTTATATGTGCATATACAGTATACTGTATATATTTGAAATGGCCATTTTTTAATGAAATCTGACATGGCCCACCGAAACCTTCAAATAACTTTGATTTGGCAAAAGCTAAAAAACAATTAATCAAGTACAATAAATTTTGTTATATTTTAGTAATTTAACAGAACAAAAAGAAAGGATATAAAATATAAAAAAGTTCAAAGAAATTATGCTAAATTATTTCATCTTATATATAGTTTATATATGCATATACAGTATATATATTTGAAATGGCCATTTTTTAATGAAATCTGACATGGCCCACCGAAACCTTCAAATTCAGCACCTCTATCAGCTTGTCGACTGCGTCGGTCTTTTATACCAATATTTTATCGAATATTATCTTTCTGAAAGCGTAATTTGCCATTTTAAATATTTGAATTTTTTAATAAATTTGTATATTATACATTCTTTAAGAAAATTTACGCATAAAAAAATTTATTGACGAATTTATATACCAGGGGTGGCCAAGCTTCACGTCAATAACAAGTAAGAGCCATATAGGAGAATCTCAAATATTCAAGAGCCGCAATCAGTTTCTTTTTGGACCAATGAGAGCCACATCAGTTTTTCGGTTAATCTTAACAATAGCTTCAAAATTATTTATTATATATTTTACACGCATTTACTTCATTTAGATGCATTCTGCATTTTACAATAAATAAACAAATTACAAAATATATTATTTTAAAAAATTAGATAGGTATTTGCTCCTTATTAACTACAGTATTAACTTTCATGCTATGGAGCCACACTGAAGATACCAAAGAGTCGCAATTTGGCCACCTGTTATATACTGTATACAGGTATTTCATAAGTTTTAATCGTCTATCAAAAATTCTAAATGGGATCAATTAGAAAAGAAAAATAAATTATGTAAAACTTATTTTTACGGAAGTTATCAGTATTATACAATACAAAATACTGTATAACACAAAAATAATAAAGATCGTTAAAAAAAAAAAAATCATTATTTCTAAAATCTCATATAAGAACAAAATAGATAACTGAGAATATAATTTTTTAAAATCATTAACAAATATCGACGGTAAAAGCGTCGTTCCTGATTAGAAATTTGTAAATATCACAGAAAAATAATACAATAAAGTATACAGTTACTCCTCTTTTAAGCTCTTTTTATCTACATGAATGGTAAACCAATAGGGAATGAATTATTTTTAACATTGAATAACCTGTGATATTTACAATATACTACAGTATTACAAACAATAGCTTCATCAATGCAATTTTTTTTTTTTTTAAGAAAATTATCCGGTTAGAAAAATTCTTTAAAAGTATCAATTTTTCTTATTTAATTTTTTATATAAAAAATTTTGGAATTTAATTATAATTTGCTATACAAATGGTTATTAAATTTCTATAAAATTGATATTTTGCCAGAAAATCGGACATTTTTTGGATAAAAAAATTTCAAAATGTAAAAATTTCATTTAGTTTATTGAAAGAATAAATATTTGTAAATAATATTTGTTGACAACTGCATTTGTTATTTCAATCATATTTTCTAATTGTGCAATAAAATAATATAGGCTAATTTCCATATTAATGATAGGAAAAATTCATATTGTGGCCATTATATTTTCCTCTAAAATTGTAATAAAATTTTAAAAATCCCATTTTTTATTTATTTTTTTTATATGCTCATAGTTTAACTTTTTAAAGCTAGCCAATCACCATCGAGTACACAAAGCGTCACAACGCGTCGCATTGCGTCGCTCTACTATTGACTACCGGGTTAGAAAGAAGGCGAGCGACGCGTCTTGGCAACGGGTGGCATCGTGATGCTTTGTGTACTCGATGGTGATTGGCTAGCTTTAAAGGGCTAAATATTACGAAAATTTATATGGAATAATTTTAAGAAATGTGCCAACTTTGCCATATTTCAAATTTCTTATAATAGTTGAGATTAAATAATATTAAAATAGTTTTAACATAATCAATTTTTAAATTCTTGATTTTAACTTTTGTACTAAATACTTATGATGGATTACAACAATAGTTATCTAATATTAAACATGTTATCCATTTTTGTTTATATTATAGCATTCAATTAAAATTGGCAGAAACTTTAGGAAAAAAAAGATGTATTTCACTCTCAAAGTACCTTAATTGCTATCTATTATTAATCGTGAAATAAATAAATAAAAATATAACTAAAGAGACTTTTTCATCAAGAAATTTTTCAGATGTACAACGATATAATACTAGCAAGTGTGAACAGATATAAAACCCGTTACAATTTTATGGAACAACTGTTAAAAACATATAAAGCAGACATAATTCAAACTTTTATTACGAATTTTCAATTGGAGAACATTTGTGCAAATTTTTAGATAACTAGCCTACTGTAGTAAGGTGGGACAAAAGAGGTCGTGGTCTAAGATGTTTTAGGCATTTTTTTGTATATGTGTAGATGAGGACGCTTATTATACAGAAAACACCACGTGTGATACAAGATATATCTGCCAGAATATATCTAATAAAATCTATGATAAGCTTACAAAGAAAACGATATAATAAGATAATTTTCTCCAAATCCAGCATTCTATATTTTAACAGACATTTCCATAGAGAATGCAGCATGGAAAAATGATTAAACAAGATGTTTCATCATCTACCTTATCAACCTTAATTTTTCCATCTGCATTATATATAATTTATAGCCACTATATAAATAATAATAATAATAATAATAGTGTTTTAAATACGTTTTTAATAAAATTTTATTGTTTAATAACCATTTCAGTACTAAAATAGTCATTTATAATATTTTATTAGCTAAAATTTACAGATATTTTTGCTCAAATATATGATTTTATAATCAATAATTCTAAAATCTCATCCATCTTGTCTCACCTTCCTCTATATATAATTACATTGTATTTTCTTAATTTTTTACATTATATATAAATATAAAATATTGTAAAATATATTATACTTCTATTGTTTGATTTTTTAATTCATCACGAGTTATTATTATTATTATTATTATTATCATCAACATCAATATTTTATTTATTAGTACAGGAATCTCTTGATTAGTGCGGTTATTAAATCCTCGCAGTACACCGCATATATCAAAACCGCACTATACAAACTAAAAAACCAATGGGAATAATTATAATGAATTCTGGAAAATATCAAAATTATAAATATGTATTTTTTCCTCTCTCAAAACGTATCTATATTGCATTACATGTATTTTAAATCATTGGAAATTGGATAGGTATTTAAAAAATAGTAAGAATTAAAATTTATTTTTCATTAAAAATTGCATAAATTTTGTAAAAAATAATTGCACGTCGTTAGACATCGAGTAATGGAGAGGAAGACAAGGTTGTCTATCATTAGGTAGTTTCCATTCACGCTAAATTTATTAATAAATAAAATTACGAACGAATTTTAAATATAATAATTAGATGACGAAAGTCGTAATATTAATAGAATTAAATAAATAAATTTATTGAAGTGCTCTAATCATGTAGACTGCAATCCCCGAGATTCAGTTGCCAATGCTTAAGAGGGTTTGCAAAAAAAAAAAAACACTTATTGAAGCGCACTAATCAAATTTGGCATTGCATATATTAAGGAATAATCTCAATTTTTTTGCGCACTAATCAAAACCGCATTATTCAAACCTGCAGTAATAAAAAAGGTTTGAATCTATAATTAATGGTGTGATGTACAAAATATTCTTTTTGTGTTTAGATCATCTTTATGTATTGTTAATTTTGTTGATCAACTGGAATGTAATAATAATTGTTGGATTCCTGTATCACAATTATTATTAAAGACAAATCAAAACCGCATTATTCAAACCTGCAGTAATCAAAAAAGGTTTGAATCTATAATTAATGGTGTGATGTACAAAAATATTCTTTTTGTGTTTAGGTCATCTTTATGTATTGTTAATTTTTTTGATCAACTGGAATGTAATAATAATTGTTGGATTCCTGTATCACAATTATTACAATTATTATAAAAGAAAGCAAATAATTGAATTATCATCAGAAAAATGTGTTGAAAAAATGATGTTCAATTATTTAAATTAATTAAGGAAAGTACTAAGATCAATCATCATTTTAAATTCGCAACTAATTTTAAAATTTTTGCACTAATAATTTTTACATTCGCTCAAGAATCAAGATCTTAAACTACTGTATATTAAGTTTAATGCCACCGAATTATGAGGATGGCCTCGTGGTAATTGTGTTCTCTTGGAGCGTTCTTTAAGGACCCGGTTCAATTCCAGATCCTCTTTTCTCAGAAATCCTGACCCGATTCAACTATAGCTAAAGGCGGCCAATGGTAGGCCTAAATGCCAGAAAAGCCATGTAACTTAATAACTTCCGATTGGATATCGGTGCAAAATGAGAAAGAAGATATTATGAAACCGTAGACTAATTAAGAGATTATCTGCAGTATTGTTCAGCTCGCGATGGAATACTAATGTTCCGAAAAATGTAACCAACGTCAGGCCCGGACGTCCATTGAGAAAATCATAAATAGCAACGAGATTTGATCTCATACCTTTCAACCTAGAAAACTACATTCATCTATATGGCCAGATGTTAACAGACTTTGTAGACAATATATTTTCAAATGGATATAAAAATCATATATGTAAAACAATAATTACTTAGGCTCGATTTTACAATATTCTGTTAAAGTACCTGTTAACTTTGATCATCAGTTATCTGTTTTACAATTGTTAAATAAAATCTAATTGGTAATTATTAACATTAAACTACCAATTAGCGTTTATCTAACAATTTTAAAACAAATAATGGTGGCTAAAGCTAACAGGAACTTAAGCGGGACATTATAAAACCGGACCTTAGTAATGTCGAAAATACTTCATTTTAAACAATATCTCTATAACCATTTATTTTCTAAAACGTTATTTTTTGAAATTTCCTTTTCTAAAGTACTTTTGAACAATATTTTGTTCTTTTCTTAATGATTATTATATCAAAGTATTATTAATAACTTACACAACATTAATTACATCAATTCTATTTACAAAGTATTGAAGATAACACAAAATTATCTTAATTTGCTCTTCTCAAATATACTAACAGAATTCGACTAAGTAGAATTGAATACAGATTTAATTCTTTGAAGTTTCCAAAAATCGGACTCCAGTCGCAAAACTTTATAATGTAAATCGCAATTTTTAATATTATTTAACTAGTATCTACATATACTTAACCTATCTATCTCACAAGCTATCAAATGATATTTTTATGTTCAGTGATAAACTCAAACTAATGTATCAAAATTAAATTATCTTGCTATCTAAGCATTCAGTAGATTATATATTCAATAAATTCAGCAGGAAATTTTACACTGTGGATTGATCTCTTAGTTATACTGTCGAATCATACAAAGATGGTAGCGGGCATATCAGAGCCCATTAAGGTATGAAGTGCTGCCACTATTGGCAGTACCTGGCGTTACCATGGGAGTTACTCATTTCCTTTTTGCAGCAGGCATATCAGAGCCCATTAACGTATGCTGCCACTATTGGCAGTACCTGGCGTTACCATGGGAGTTACTCATTTCCTTTTTGTTGTAGATAGTGGAAGGTCGGTTATTATTGTTTCTACGAATCTTATGGTAGTTTTATTACAAAAAAACTTTTATAATTAAAACTTTCAATAGATTAATCCATTTTTATTAATAGTTGAGTTCGAGGCGTTTCGTTCATTTCTTGTATTACAAAAAATTTTTATAATTAAAACTTTCAATAGATTAAAACATCATTTTTTAAAAAACTTTTATAATTAAAACTTTCAATACATTAAAACATCATTTTTATTAATAGTTGATTCATTTCAAGTACTCTCCATAGAGGTGCTTTGTTCGTTTCTTGTATTCAATAGAGTCTATGAGAGTGTCCTATAAGTCTCAACTAATCTATGGTTCGCATATACTTCACCTGTGTTTTATTATTTATGTATTTACAGAATGTCAAATCGCAAGTTTTAAACTGAACATAATCAACCTATTAAAATTATTAACATTACATTCAGAGAAATCGGTTCTTCACATAACGATTCAAATTTTCCATATGCGATTCCAAATTAGTCTTGAAAATCATACTGAAGCCAAAATAATACAAAGAGTAGAACTGTAGCAATATTTCTTTCGGGCCAGTAAAAGATATCTATGCAACAAAAAAAGATAAAATTTTGCACATAATTTGAAGTGTATTTTGTTTTTAATCAATTATTTTTTAAGATGCAAGAAGCAATGGCATAGCTTTATCTGCTAACTGTATTTGTTTTATTTTTCTTTTAAATTATATAATATGTATCATTTTTATTCCATTAGAAACAATTTATATTGCTGAATCTTTTATCACGATCCTCATTATGGGAATCGTGATAAAAGATTCGGCCAACCTCAGCCCGGTTGATTGATTGGTTACGTATGTTATGCTGCTGAATCTAATAAGTGCTATAAAAACACAATTGTCCCCATGTGAGAAACCGGAAATCAATCCCAGATTATTTTAGTGTCAATCGAGAACGTTACCCAACATTCTTTGGAATTTATAACAACTTTTATTTGAAGAAAAACAAAACGAATACAGTAAGACCCTGTTTAACGCAGGGGAATACGTTCCAAGGAAATAAAGCGCTAAATGAAACAGTGTTAAACGAGGTCATTTTAACACGTAAATAAATGAGGATAGATGAAACAGAACAGTGAATAAAAAATATATACATAGCATTTTTTTAAATTTTATTTTGTAACATGTATTATTACTATTATATTACATTACTTATAGACATTATTTTATTGTTAATATCGATTTGCATTCATAAATCATTCACAAAAAAATTCTTAAAATTAGAAAATAAAAAGTTTTAAGAACAAAAAGCATTAATCAGATTGCAGTAAACTATAAACAACGAAAAGTATTGATGAAAGATCATTCATGAAAATACCTTAAAATTAGAAAATAAAAAAGTTTTTTAAAAACAAAAAGCAGATAGATTGCAGTAAACTATAAACTAGGGGTGGGCAACCTCCGGCCCGCGTATAAACAACGAAAAAATATTGACGAAAGAAAATCGTTCTAACTTCAAGGAATTATAGTTTAAAGTGACAGCATTCAGGTTAAAACTAAAATGGGATAATTGTTATTTTTATTTCTGTAAAATAACATTGATGACCGATCATAAATATGAACTCAATACCACAGCAGACTTACGTATGTACTACACTGCACTGATATAAACGCACTGTGAGGCGGCATAGGAGTATCAACGTAACAAATCTCTGCGATTTCGGATTTATGTAAGAATAACGGTTTGAAAAACCACGCCAAAGTGAATCAATAAAAATATAAAATTCGAAAAAATTGCGTTATATCAAAACAGCGTTAAAACGGATCAGCGTTGAGCGAGATCTTACTGTATAGATTTCCGACATTTCAAAAAAAAAGCAAAAGTTCTATAAACTGGGTGAACAGTATCGATTTTACGGAGTTTTGAAAACTGAAAATGCCCATTTTGTAAAAATATTTTAAAAAGTATTTCAACGAAATCCGTGAATTTGTTTTGTGACGTTTGATATGAGTATCTACAATATTCTGCTATTTTGTATCCTTTAAATGTGTTAATTTATGTGATATAAACATTGTTTTACCTAGAAATAAGTCCGTGCTGGATTTAATAAAATGCACTGTATTTCTAGTTTATTATTATTATCAAAACAATTAATTTCTTATAAAAATATTCATGAAATATGTACTTTTAAGAAAATTTTAGAAATTTTCTTCATTACATTTATAAAATTATGTATATATCCTAAATAATATAAACGTTTATCTCGATAGTCTTTCTTAAAATGGGTTTACGATGCTTTCCATTTGTCGTTTAGTGACATTAAAGAACTCATCATGAGTCGCCATTCCGTGATAGGCCGATAAAGTAAAAAGATGAGGATCGACGAGTTTGATCTGGATCACCTCTGAAAAAAATCTGGCATTTTTAAAAAAAGGGATTCCTAGATGAAAAGGGAATGTTTTTGCTTTATATGCGAAAATTCCAATACTAAATATTTAAACTAATTACTATGTAATTATTAAGAGCATTCTACTTACTCTTTATATACATACATATATTGTATAATAGAAAATACTGAATATAAATTATTAACATATTATTATTGAAGGCAAATAATTCTTCAAGTGATTCACGAAGATTATTTAACAATAACCAATCAATTTGACTTTGAAGCATCTATCGCGAAAAGTCAAGAGAAATATGAACTCGAAATCTATTTTTCCCATTCCGAGAAAGATGAATCAAACAATGAATGTCAAAAATAATAAAAAATTTAATCCAATCGGTTCTGAAGGATTAATTCACCGTAATCAATTAAGCCAAATTATTTTTATAGATTAGGGATCGACAATCTTTACAGACTTACGGGCCACATTCAATTTTTTTTTTTAATAATCGGGCCGCAAGCGTTTAATTAAGAGAAATAATACGTGAAAAATTATTTATCTTCATATATTATTATACCAATCTTAAAAAATATAGAAATATTTAAAATACGAGATATGAAACAAACATGAAAATGAAAAATTATCATGTAAAAACAAAATATAGTTTATGCATATGTTTGTCTCTTTGCTTAATGTGATTTTTTTGGTTGTTTTTCCTTAGCCAAATTATCTGTTCCACCATATATCCATGTGGAACAGGTAATTTGGCCTGTCCACTTTATAAGCTGAGGTGTAATTCACCTTTGTTATCTTCATTCCTGATGACTCGCGCCAAGTTGCATGTCGATATCACGAAGTATTGTATAACATTATTTTTAATTTATTAATCATGTTATAAAATGTATTATTCAAATAATTCAACATACGAGCCACATGCTATGTAAGCATGGTCAATCTTTTATGGTATACCAAAAATGAAAGTGTGAGCCGCCAATTGTCGACCTCTGTTATAGATCATAGAATCAAATTTGTGAATCTCAAGAACTTAAAAAATTTTTTATTTTAAATAAAATATATAAATTATAATTTTCAAAAATAATAAAAAACAAATAATGTTAATTACAATAAATGTAGCATGTTGAATACGGTAATAGTTATTTTATTTGCAAAAATTAAAAGAGAGAAAGACTTAAGTTTTGTTAAAATTCAGTTTCTCCACAATTTAAATTAAATGTGAAAATTCACTTTAATCTTTTTTTTGTACTATTAAATACCGAAAACATATTTCACACACGTGATTTTATATAGCGTTTATGAAGAAATTTTAGATATTTAAACTTTTTGGCCTATTCCTTTAAACAGTTTTGATTCTAATTCCTATAGCCAAATTCTTGTTACGATTAAATCAGAAATAATTTTTTTATGATAATATATAGTAAAGGATACGTTCAATGAGAGAACAGATCCAATAATAAGAATTGAACCGGTCATGGTACGTTGCCTGAACGTTAGGTGGCAGAACAGATTGGTACAATATGGCTGACAAAGCCAAGTTAGGTTTGTTCGACCTTTGGTTTAGGTTTGTTTGGTTAAGCGAAATATGCGATGACGAACCTTTTTCGTTGATTTTCGATGAAACTCACTCAAAAAAATTGCAAAATCTCACCCTTCAATTATTAATGATGAAAATAAAAGAATGAAAATTTTAATATATAATTAATAAAAATTCCATTAAAACAATTATCATACATTTTTAATAACTGCATGATAAATAAAACACTTATCCTCTTATATTAATGCATAAGTTTTTTGTGAAATTTGGATATTTATTTATTCTTTACCGCCGTTAACAACTGTTATGCTTATAAGCTCGCTTCCAACAAAGTGCGCTACCATTTTGAGAAAGCTTATGGATCGTACTTTTGTACCGAGTCAAAACTTGTGGGTCTGACTAGCCACTTGTCGTTCAGTAAAACAGATCCAAAACTTTTATGGATCAGTTTATACTGTATACTGTGTGCGGTGGTATACTGAACTCATCCAAACAGTCATAACCACGTCTAACAAGAAAATAGTCAAAGTCTAGTAAATCTGAACCACTAATTATGAAAACTATTTAAAATATTGCAATGCAATTAATGCTGTATAAAAAAAAACGATATTTTTAAAGAACAACATAAAACTTACGTTAATGTTGTCGTCTGTTGGAATGCTGTGTTTCATGATGACGTCGAAGGTCTACTTTCCTCTGGAAAGCACGCGGGCACAGATCGCATGAAAAGGGCTTGTAGCCAGTATGTTTTCGGCTATGAGTAATCAGATTTGAGGACTGGCTGAAGGCCTTGCCGCAGACACCACATTTATGGGGTTTTTCGCCTGAAAACAACATTCATTGATGAACAAATATGAATAAAATTATACAATATCAATATCAAAAGCGGCTAATAGGAAAATTATATAAATACGATAACAGAACTTTCATCTTTTGAGTAACAGTTCACCATGGACTAGTCAACACCGGTAATCCAGAAGATTGAAGGATTGGATTCAATGGTTAAGTTAGTTTTAGTTAAACTTCCATATCACACATGGGACATTCTGGGAATTCAACGTGCCAAGCAAAATAGTATACTTTTTAAGATAAAATAAATTTATAAAAATAGTTTTTACTCTTTCGAATGCTCCAATGAATATATTATTAAATCACTTATCGTTTTCGAGATTAATATCTTTATAAAAATGTTAGAAAAAGGAAAAAAAAAGTAAACAATATAAAATTAATTTATCACTTTTTTCGTTAATAGGTTGAGAAAATCAGCCAGATGGCGGCGTGGTAAAAACTGACTTATCTGGAGAATTCTGATTCAATTCTCAAATCCTACATTTTCAGATTTTTTCAGGCGGTATACGGACCGTTGACAACTACTGAAAAAATCTGAAGATATGGAGATGTAGCCGTTAGAATTTCCTTCATCTGATAACCTGTTTTCCACGATTATGGGAGACCGTGGTGTTTTAATGCTGATACTGTCGAATCTGCACAACATATACGAAAGTCAATCAGAAAAAAAAGATTACACTCAACGTAATTTAAATATTTTATTTCTGGAAACTTATGAGCTACGAAAGTGTCACATACATTGCTTTTCAACATAATTATCTTGAAAATTGAGGCATTAGTCACAATATATTAGGAATTTCTTCATCCCAGATCATAGAAGGCAGAGTTCTGTTATTATTATCTTGCAGGTACCTTGACGTCTTCATTGAACTGAAAACAATATTTTGACAAGTGCTCCTTCAGGGGTGGAAGGAGAGAAAAGCCAAAGGGATCCAAATCTGCACCGTGAAGTGGATATTCCAACTCTCCAGCGTAGAGATTGCAAATTGCGCATTTGCTGTGCCGTGCGCGATCCAGAATTTCCGTGGAGAAAGATAATACAATTACTTGAAGGAAAACTTATCAAGGCATTATTTTCCGTCCAATAAAGGTGTCAATGTGACTGCTTCACGATAGTTGCAAAACAGAACCTTCCCTTCTATGCATGAGTTTAACACATTACATTGTGATATTTGCCTGAACTGTTAGATGTTGAAAAAAACTACCTGTGATACTTACATGCCTATTGTAAATTTCCAAAATAAAATTCTCTTTAAATTATGTCGAGTGTAATATTTTTTCTAATCGATCTTCGTATAAAACAAAGAATTAGAAGTTCATCAGGCGATTGAGTAATGTTGAAAGATGGGAGAATCAACGGCAGTGGCGTACCCAGAGTGAGGCGAGGAGGGCAGTACGCCCCGGGCACCAAGCTGAATGGGGGGCCAAGAGAATGGAACATTATTACTATTCACCAGATATTTGTATTGAAATTTTTGTATAATTTTCAGTTCTTAAAAATTAATTAAGAAAATAGTGAGTTGAAAGTTAAAACAATGTGTTTTTTTTAGAGAGAGAGGGAGGCCAAAAAAAAAGGCCGCCCCGGGTACCAAAGATTTTGGGTACACCACTGATCAACGGGCCAAGTCTATATAATTTTTGAAAAATAAGGATTAAAGCTAAAATAGTTAATAAGTTAATTCCGGATTCTTTGGGAAAAATTATCATAATTCACATTCAATTCCAAGTAACAAATCTCCAGATTTTTAGGATGAATGTGGGCCTGGCTCGTTGAACCTCAACTTTCACTTGAGGAGCCGTAGTGAGCACTGGAATTTCCTACTGGTTAGTTTTTAACAGGATGGAAAATGGTATAAAATTCATTATTAAAAAAAAAAAATAGAAATAAGAGTAAACGATAAAATAGCTTGGTTGATAAAATAGATTAATTAAAGATATACGTATAAAACATATACAAATAAGCGGACCCGGTCGACTGTGACTCACCCATTTAGACGAAATTTTTCAGGATAGTAGCTGCCCATATATTTATTCATCTGATAAATTTTAATCTTACTTGTTAGATGTAGATATTCAACCAACTTTTTAAATAAATCTTTAAAGTTTACAATTTTTGACATTATAATAATGTCAAAAATTCCATTGTTAGAATACCTACAGTATATTGGCAGTGTAACTGATGACCAACTTCCTTGCTGATGGCTAAGCGAATATCAAATTCTAACAAAATTTCTTTGCAGTGTAATTGATGACCAACTTCCTTGCTGATGGCTAAGCGAATATCAAATTCTAACAAAATTTCTTTTTTAATATTAAAAGTAATTTTTGTTTAAATTTATTCATCTTTTATATTATTGTATTAGATTTGTTATTTTTTCGTGATAACTATATTGCTTGAAAGTTTTATGGGTTCATTTTTTGTATTTTGAACTTGTATTTACACGCAAAAAATAATAATTAAATGCATCATTATTTCATACTTTAAAGAAATTTTATTATTTACTGTACAGTACTATATTTATGAATATATTACAAATACTTTTGTCATATGAAAAAAATTTTTTAATAAGTAAATACTACAGTACACATATTGAGTAATCGTAATATAATCTCAACATTTCAATATACAATTTAAAAAGAGCGAATATCATGAGAGCACCCTGATAGTAAATAAAAAATCTTAAAGTAATTTAAATAAACTTATAGATATCGTGGATAGCATTGATAAATCGATAATGAATAGTGGATAATTATTGTTTTACCATATACAGTTGAGTTTCTGTAGTCCGACACTCTGAGAACCGTCGCGTCGCGCCGCCACGCGAAATTTTCATGTTACAACTTGTCGACGTGCCAGAAAGAGAAACTGACGTAAACAAATTGTCATCGCTATTTGGTCGTTGTTCAGGCTTATAGTCGGACTAATTTTTAAGTTCAATACACTGATTACTGTAAAATAGTGTTTTTACTGTATCAGTGTTTGTTATTTATCTTTACATAATGTCACAAATCGGAAAAAGTGAAAAACGAAACACGAGACATTGAGTGTGGTCGAAAAGGCAGAAACAATTAAAAAACTTGACTTAGGAGAAAAGTTTAGTGATTTGATTTCGTTTTATGGTATTGGACGAGCCACCATTTATGATGATAAAAAAAAATCGGGATAAAACTGAGGGGTT
Source organism: Olivierus martensii (assembly GCA_000484575.1). NCBI lineage: Eukaryota > Metazoa > Arthropoda > Arachnida > Scorpiones > Buthidae > Olivierus > Olivierus martensii. Next base: position 20,732 of record AYEL01065623.1, read on the forward strand.
TCTAAAAGATCTGAACAGCAAGAGCAGTGATAGGAAAGTCTTAATAAACGGAGTGTATTCGTTTGTGTAATTCCATTTTTTTTTCCATTGAACATCCAATAATCCATGCAAATCTCTGAAATTCGACAAGCCCCGAAACCATATGTGTCGGATTAGGGAGACTCTACTGTAATTCATTTATTATACCATTTAGTATCTATTGGCTTTTTCTGTCTAATTTTAAGATTGATTTTACTAATGTATTATGGCATGATGACGATATCGTGACGACGTACACAATAATAAATTGTACTATCATCCATTGTTACGTCATGTTGACGTCATCCATCGAATATCATTCTGAAGGATTTAAATGAAGACATTTTTGCTGACATTCCTAAATACTCCAGCCCTGTTGCAAACTCGAACCAGGGTAGCTTATATTACACGCGAGGTCGCGGGAAAGTTTCCATAATTTCATCCCAATAGATCAAACAGTGCGGAAGTCTTTGCGGAGTAAATAGACTGACATTACATTTATATACAGTACTATATATAGATTCAATAGTTTTCGTTATAAGTTGAATTATAAAAATAAAATAATAGAAGGTAAATGATAAAATTTAGAACGTTTTTAAAATAACAACAATTTGCTGGATAAATAGTGATAAAATGGGTGCTAATAAAAAATAACGAAAATTATAAAATTGAACAATTTATTGAAAACCAAAAAAATTCATTGTTATTGTATTTTAGATTATTTGGTAATATACAGGATGAAGAAAAACTTCGTCATAAAATTTATGTTCTGATAGGGGGTCTCGAAACAAGTCGAAAATGTATAACGAACATATGGTATAAACGAATTAGAACCCTTTAAAGCTAGCCAATCACTTTCGAGTATATAGAGCGTCACGACGCGTCGCGTTGCCAAGACGCATCGCATTGCGTCGCTCTCCTATTGACTACCGGGTTAATAAGGCTGGATTCACACTGGCCTTCCGACAGCGATCTCGACCACAACCGCGACCGTTGCTATAGAAACAATTCCATCAGGCCTCGCTTCACGGCTGTTCGCTGCGACCACGACAATATTCAACTTGCTGAATATTGTCGTGGTCGCAGCGGATACATCATTACGATAGCCAATAGAAAGGAGGCATTTGGCCGTCTGTTAAGAGCTGAATGCTAGATCAGCTCTTATTGGCTGTTGTTTACGCAGTTGCTATTGGTTGATTCGAAAAATCGTGAAGCCGGTCGTGATCAATGAGCGTGTTCTATCGCAAGTTGTCAGTCGTGGTCATAGTCGTAGACGTGGTCTCAGACCAGTGTGAATCCAGCCTAAGAAGGCGAGCGACGCAATGCTATACTTAATGACAACGCGACGCGTCATGACGCTTTGTAAACTAGATGGTGATTGGCTAACTTTAAAGAATTATAGTTCGAAAACGGTGCCATTTAGATCACATGATCATTAGACATTTTCGACTTGTTTCGAGGTCTCCTATCAGTACACAAAATATTACGACGAAGTTTTTCTTCACCCTATATAGAAAAAACAAATGTACAAATCTCGAAAAGAAGCAAATTTTAACATTAATAAATAGAAAAATTTAAGATATTTAAATTAAATAATAATCATCATTGATATCTGCTTCTAAATTGAACGTTTCTTATATTCTCATAATAACGAATGGCGAACCTAAGCACTACATTTATTTATTCTTTCGAGCGCGAATAGAATTAAGTACACCGTTCAGCGACGAATCATATTGTGTGTTTTATTTTTAATTTATATGACTAAATATTTCCTATATCAGGTTGAATCTCAGCAAACTTACAGTAGTTGTACATACTAAGTAAAGTGACAGATTATCATATAAAGAAGCATAGTTAAAAATATCAATCAAAAACAGCTGTAAACAATACCCAAAACGTGTAAGTAGTATTAAATAGCAGGTACATGTTAACTGAAATTTTTTGGAAAGCTAGACAACAATAAAAAGTGCGAAATTGGCAATGGTTGTTTTATGGAGCAAGGACCTCATGGGTCAAGCTGCGCCAAACAAGAAAATTGGCAATGATAATCAATATATTGATTTATCTTAATTTTTAAAATATACGCAGAAAATTTATCTGAAAAAAAAACTGATATCTAGGCATATTACAATTCTGAAATTAAAGCTTTGATAAAACATTTGTAATGAAGAAAAACTGCTAATTGAAAACCATCATTTATGAATTATACTATATAGTATATACAAAAACATTTATCCCAATACAAATACCAATTACCAGAAATTAAAATTTTAAAATCATTAAATTTTCAGTAATTAAGAAATAAAGGAAGAATAATTAAAAACATGTTTTTATGTTTATAGCTATTGTATTAGTAACAAAATTATATCTCGAAATTCTGAAAGAAATTAATTACTGTACTGTAATTATTCTATTCAGGAAAATAAATCATGACATTTAAATACGGTATGAATACGATAAATACTAATTAAAAGTTTAAAAATCTTTTAAACAAAACAATAAAGTAACAAAAATACGTTAAATCATAATTTATATAAACATCTATGAATATGCTAATATATCAAATAAAAATTATTTTCAATAAAACAAGTTAAAGCAAATCTTCACACTTTAAATCAAATACAGTACTGTATTTAAATTTTATTATAAAATGTTAAAATTTTTAAAATTAATATCAAAATATTTGCATATCAATATAATTTTTCTACCGTATGTTTATATAAAAGCGAAAATGAACGTTAACATTTCTGTTAAATAATCAAAATAAGTTTCCAGTCTCTATGAAAAAGACAATACAGTAAGATTCCGCTTAACGCTGTTTCGATATAAAGCGGTTTTTCCGAATTCTATATTTTTTATTGATTCACTTTGGCTGGGTTTTCAAACAATTATATTCACATAAATCCGAAATCGCATAAATTTGTTGCTTTGACGCTCCTATGCTATCTTTCTGTGCATTTGGTATCAGTGCAGCGCAGTACATATGAAGATCTGCTGGGGTCACAGTTCATATATATGATCGTCATTAGCGTTATTTTTAGTAATAAAAATACAATTATCCCATTTTAGTTTTAACCAGAATGCTGCCACTTCAAACTATAGTTCGATACAGTCAGAGTGTTACTTTGCCACTTCCTTGAAGTTAAAACAATTTTCTTTCAATATTTTTTCGTTGTTTATGGTTAAAAAATGGTAATTATATATTTTTATTCACTCACTGTTTCATCTATCCCTATTATTTACGTGTTAAAATGATTTCGTTTAACGCTATTTCATTTAGCGCTTTGTTTTTTTGGAAAGTATACTCCTGCGTTAAACGGAGTCCTTCTCTATTTCCAATCCCGAAAAATAACTAGAAAATATCAAATTTCTATAAAAAATAAATTAATTGCTTTATTTTTATCACAATGATAGAAAATAGTGAGAACTCACATAAGCAATGTTTGGAAGCGCATTTCAAATATAATAAAGTATTTATTTAGAACGTGAGTTGATTACAAAGTTTTAGTACTGTATATTTTTATACTTACACAAACTAATATATATTTAACTCGTCTGATAATATACAGTCCAATTGTTTACTATGATAAAATCATTGATAGATCTTATTCTTTAATATTTTAATGCTATGTTTGAACGTCTGTAAAATAAAGTTATTTATGCTTCTTTGTAGATTTGCCTTTTTTATCGCATTTTTACTTCGCAACGATTTAGACAAATACCAAATTATAAAAATCTTAATATATATATATATAATGCAGTTAACCATAGTGTTGCCTTGGTGTAGATATGCATTTCGGCTATCAATGTCCTCTTCAGTCTTAAATCCAATGTTAACTTCAAAATTTACATAATATTTAACTAAAAATTTACAATTTACTTTACAAAAATCTTCCTTATATACGCTATAAAAATAAAAATATCCATTTTTTTTTTAATTAATCTCCATTTTAACTTCCCTTAAAATATTCAGAAATTGTCTTTACGTTGCATATTCCTATTTTTCACAATTAATAATCAACTTAGGATATATAGGCAATGTATACAGTACTGTAAAAAATAAAGTTACATAGGCTTCTTTGTATATCTGCCTTTTTTATTACATTTTTACATCGCAACGATTTAGACAAATACCAAATTACAAAACCTTAAACTAACTGCACTATATATATATTAAGATTTTATAATTTGATATTTGTCTAAATCGTTACGATGTAAAAATGTAATTAAAAAAGGCAGATATCTACAAAGAAGCCTAAGTAACTTTATTTAAAAAAATTTATATTCATATTATAATGAAATATTTAAATGAACGTTATATTATCATCTTGAATTTTGTACACAAATATAAATTCATTCTGTTCTACTGAAGAATGCAGGATTTGTTTGAAAATTTAAGCAAATTCTGATATTAAATCTAAATACATTATTATATATGATTTTTTAGCAATATATGATTTTAATTATATATGATTTTTTAGCATTATATATGATTTAATTTAGCAATACATTATTATATATGATTTTTTAGCAATAAATTTATTGCTAAAAAATCATATATTGCTGTATATTTTTCTTTAATAAAAATATACAGCAATTTATTGGGATAATGAAATGAATTTATATGGATTTTTAATAGATTATATATATTTTACTATATACTTTCAAAACAAGGAATTTTTCTATTAAAAAATAATAATAATAAATTACTATAAAGCATAGATAAAACCGGGATCACAATTTTTTAAAGAAATGCTTCCTATTAAACAAAATATTAAATTTGGTTTTCAAATTCTACCAATCATTCTATATACACTTTTCTCTAATATTCTACTGCCGCAACAGCATTTAATTGCACAATGGAAGATTATGTACAGTCATTAAACAGTAACTTTGCCCGTATATTCGTTTATAACTTGTTCAATTAATTACTATGCATATTTGAATATTAAGCATTTAAAATTTTCAATTCCTGTCTAAAATTCGGCAAAATTTGATTAACATGTCTATATAAAATTTGGTCAATATTTATAACATTAAATGATATTAAAAACAATAGAGTATCATATAAAAATAGCCTTCACATTATGGATCTACATAATATTAAAATTCCGTATCAGCATACGAAAAATTTTGGAAATTTTTAGAACTAGAAATCGCAAAATAATATAATTTATACTTGAACATGTAAGAAAAAAATTAATTGCAGTTTAAATTAGAGTAAACTGCAGTTGAAACATTTCTATACACAGTTTGAAAATCAATGCTTTGCAATTGCGGTATAATATATGAAGCAACGTTTCAATATATTTTTAAAATATTTGTATCGAATGAATCCATGAATTTTTTTTATTAGAGCGAAAAAACATTTTTAAACAACGGATATAAGCATATTTTGAAAATTTTTTAACATTTTAAGAATTTAGTGACTCTGTATTATAGAAAAATTAATATAATATACATTAAATTTAAGTAATTTATGAATTTTTAGCACTTCACATCTTTTCATATTATTATTTACTATATTAACTTGAATTATTCACAAAAATATGACTGAATAGAAATCATAATAAAAGTTATAAGCACATTTATGCTTTACTAGTTTTCTTCATTACTATTCATTTTTAATAATTCAAATTATATATATATATAAAACTTGAGTTGTTAAAAATAATATATAATATTTTTAACGTTTCTGTTTCGCTTTCAAATTCTTTTAGTGATTTTAGAAGATAATATTCCTGTGTGCGAGAATAGCATTTTGATATCAATTGAACAGACCTACTCAAATAATAGGAAGCCATAATAAATTATTCATGATATGTACCAAAACATTAAATAAATCATTCTATCATCATTATAGATACTATAACAAACGAATATTTATTACTGTATTATTAAAATAGCCTAATTCTTATAGATTCAAGACAAATTATTGCTATTTTTCTATGATGGAAAAATATATTTAATTTAAACATATAAGCTAAATGATTATTTATAAAACCTGTAAAAATCAAACTTCAAAAATACAGTAATTTTTCATTCTAACGTATATCTTATGTGAAATAAATCACCATTTTTGAGTGAGTAAATGAAATCACGATATAAGAATTATGTTCTCATTTTTGAAATGCTGGACACAGATTGATGCTAACAACAAATGGATGAAATCTTCTCAGAGGAAAATTTCTCATAAGAAACTTAGTATCACAAAGAATTTTGTTCTTTACAGAATAAACAAATGAATAATAATCAATATTTTTATTCCTATTAAATTTTGTTTAGAAGATAAAACAGCAGACAGAAAAAATTTAATCAATAGACTAATAAGAAAAATCTGACAAATTTCATCTTTATAGCATTTTCGACAGATTATTTTTGTATCATGGATATAAAATAGTTGCGAAAATTATTCCAATATTTCAGCCATTTTAAATTATCTCATAATAAATTCAATATTTATTATTTCACTCATTTTATTACAAAATATATTATTTTCACATATTATAGCCTGTATAATATATATGGCTATCATTTGGATATTGTATTGTTTCAGAATTTTCAATGAATGCATCTAACACAGAATGGGATTAATGGGATGAAAAATACTAGATAGGATAATGTAGACTAATCTTCTGCATAACAATTAACTTTTTTTTGAATTAATACGATAATGGGTAGTTATATTCTCTTAAAACTGATAAACTAAGAGAACTTCCACTGCCTTACGTCGATTCGTAAGGCAGTAATAATTGCTTCCTTCTAATGGAGCAGTTGCGTATTTTTTCCATCAAAATGGAATGTGAGGATTGGAATGAGGATCACGTATGATGGAATCAGTCGTTAGCCTGCAGGTCGGATGACGACATTGATATTTAGCGTCTGTAACACTCCCGGTGAGAAAAATATTGCCTTCTAATACAATTTTCTCGGTAATTTGTAGAGATAAGGGAATTAAATTTCCGTCCAGTAGTCTGATATGGCCAATGAGATCAATCTGGGTCCAGTGAATGCTCGTCTCTTCCAGATAAAGAAACACGTCCGAGTCCTTTACATCGGACAACTGTTGGGCCGATTCCAACCCCGAGATCTCTCATATCAAATCCAATTGCCAGCTCACGGATCGACCAGAAAAAAATCTTCGTATTTAACAGGTCCATTTCTGCAATTTAACTTTTCTGTAGACTTAATTTTTTTCTTTAAAACAAATTATGAGTTTAAGAGTAAATTTTGGCTATCGTAAAAAAGAATACAAGCATGGAAAAACGAGAAGTATGAGGGAATGTTGAATAGCATAGTTGTTTTAAATCCGGAATATTTCATTGCCATTTTTAACATATTCAAGATGATTCAGTTTTGTCTAATTTTGATTTACTGCATAGTTAAAATATAAATGTAATTCTGTAAATTTTAAATCTCATGAAAAACAATTATTTCTTATTAATTTAATTCAGTTAACTCAAGATGTTCGGTGTATTTGGTGGCGATCTTAATTTTTTATCAAAGAATAATAGATATTCTGAATTCTGAGTTTTTATTTTAATAAAAACAAAGTATATCTAGCTCTGCAAGAAATATAATAAGATGCTCACCTGTATGAATGTATGTATGCTTCTTCATATCAGATTTTTGATGAAATCGCTTGCCACAATATTGACACGGATACGGTCTGGTATCCGAATGGATCAGAAGATGAGTAGAAAGAGTGGAAGATCTTTTAAAACATTTTCCGCATTGGTGACATTGGAAACTTTTGGTTGAATTATGCAAAGTTCTATGCTGCGTCAGACTCAAAGGATGACCAAAACTTTTATGACATATTTCGCAACAAAATGGTCTTTTTCCCAAATGTGAACGTCGGGTATGAACCTCTAAACCGTGAGGAGTTCCAAATGTCTTATCGCATTTCATGCAAGAATAAATAAACGATTGCCGATCTTCCTCGTTTCCGGGAATGATTTCAGATAAGAGAGAGTTGCCATCATTTTCTAAAGTTAAGAAAAAAACGAAAACTGTTGCAAATGCAATATTTTTTTTTAATTAATTAAAAAGACTTTTACCTACCACATATACTGGAACTGTAATAGTATGAGAATGCAGAACTTGGAGTGGGGATAATTGGTCTGGATATAGTCTGTCCGGCTGCACAACAGTACCAGAAATTAGTCTGAAGTGATTCCGAAGTTAAGAAAGACATGGGAGCGCAGAAGAGACCGCCAGTTGCACCTGCTAAAGAGAACATTTTTGGCATAACAACGGTATATTCAGACTGAAAAGAATATGAAGTAGATAAAATAATCTTACCGCACCAAGAGTATCTGGGAGTCACTACGCTGAAAGCGCTGTTGTGCACAGATTGCGATTTTTTCAACATTTTGTTTCTTCATTTGCAACAGGCTACAGTGACCATCTTGTTCTCATGCAAACTATATATCTACTCCTTTATACCATCTTCCCTGTAAATATTCTATAACTCTATTTCGCGTTTAACCAATGGTCATCTTCCTATATCCTAACTTGTAGTTTGACGAAAAAGCTTTCGTTGTCACGTGCTACTAAAGCAGACCAATAGGAGAACGTTTTTCAAATAATGTTATGTAGCTGGCGAGTAAAGGCTAACTTTAATCTTTTCCGTTTTATTTTTTTTATTAAAAATGTATAAAAAAAAAAATACGCATATAAATAATTTATCTTTACCGGTTTATTGATTACGAATTAAAGCAGAATTTTCTCTATAATTAATTGGAATTAACATTTTAACTATCACTGCGATTTTTAATCAGTTCTTTATTAAATTTTCTGTTATAATTCTGTGATATTTGCATAGTTTTAGAACGAAATGTTTCGTTTCGAATTAATTCTTTTCCTGCATAAATTAAATAAAGGTAGATGGAAAATAAAATTGAGCAATTGTGTTAGGAGAAGGAAAGCGTCGCTAATGAACTTAAATTTTGCGACCGGAGACATCCTCTCACGTGACGAATAGGAAGATGCCGAAGAGCCGGAGGGAGGGAGATAAGGGTACAGAGCCGTAGGTGGAGGAGGGGATCGAATTTACGACTCAAAGCAGCCGAGTCAGTTTTACTGTAGGACCGAGAAGAGGTGGGACAGCCAATTACCCGACAAATTAGCAGAAAATGGGAAGAGCAGATGTTCCCTAGTCAAATGGAATTTTGCTAATCGGCCGGAAGCCCGGAGCGGACACGCCCTCCACTTTGTTCAATTTATGATAATCGCCTTGTCCCTCGATCAGTGGCTCTCTCTCTCTCTAACAAGCAGAGAAATCCGCTTCTTTAATTTTGAATAATTAATTAAATGAATTATTCATACATCCAGACAACAACTTACACATTCGCTAAATAAATTAGCATCATAATGTTACATCTGGGTCTTTCGAGCTTCTTTTAATTTTTCCTCTATAATCGTGCATTTATGGCTTTTATTCATTTAGCATTATCGTCTAAAAGATTTTCTAAAACTTTCTTTAGTAATGTATTGTATTATAATAAAATAACACTAAGTATTTAACACACATCATAATGAACACAACGTTAACCTAACGATTTTTAATTTTTTTTTTTTTAACCAATCTTTAATTTTGTAGGAAATTTATATTTTGGAAGAGATTTTATGAAAATTTTTTTATATGATGAATACTTTTCCTTATCTATCTATTCGCATAATGAACACAACGTTAACCTAACAATTCTTAAATTTTTTTTTTACCAATCTTAAATTTTGTAGGAAATTTATATATTGGAAGAGATTTTATGAAAATTTTTTTATATGATGAATACTTTTCCTTATCTATCTATTCAGATATTTTGGTAGAAATTTTATCTTTCAACAGTTATATCTTAGTTATCCCTAAAATTATGTGATTTATCATAGAATATTCAAAATTTTCTTGAATATTCTATGATAAATTTTGAATATTTTGAAGTTTTGTTAAGGCTATAGTAAATATTTAGAAAATTATTTAGAATTAATCTATTATTTTTTTGAATTTTTTTTATAGAAATTAGAATTATTCTAAATAAAATAGAAGGTAAATAATAATAATAATAATAATAATAATAATAGTATATGAAAATGATATTGCCTACTGACAGTGACGTTCTGAAAATTAGATCGCTCACATTTTTCCCTCCTAGACTGACTATTTTAATTTTTTATATAAACTTACGATAATGATTTATCCCATCAAAACGATCTAAATAAGCTAAATACAATATTAATAAATTAGAATACATGTCAAAAATTTCGATGCGGCTACTTTGGTCGACGCTACTGTTTTATTTTCTTAAATCGTCAACCAAGTAACCACATCTAAACTTTAGTAAGTACTGTATCTTAATTTTTAGCACAGTATTTGGCTTATTTTTTCATATTTAGATATTTTTGATTGAATATCATTTATTTATTTTTTCGATGAAAAATATTTTACTGAGAGAAGACATTCTAATATGTTAATACATCATTAAATACCCTTTCTATTTTTAATCCGATTGAATCGAAATTTTTAGGAAACATTTACTGAAATAATAAACATAAATATATATATCAAATGCAGTCAAAAGCGGCTGAATGATGTGACCAATAGAAGAATTCATGATGAAAAGACATTCTACTTTCATCATTTTGGTCCTATTGGGCGGCATTTTTTAGAAATCCTTAAAAACATAAGTAAAATTTACATTCCAGGTTTGTTCGAAATCGATTGAGTAATGTGATCTACAAGACATTTCTAGAGAAAACCATCCTCTTCTACATATTTTAATTTTAAACCAATTGGGCCAAAATTTTCAGTTTTTAACTGAGCTAGGATATGTCTATATTTCAAATTTGGTAAAAATCGGTTAAATAATACGATATATATAGAGGTGTTATAAAAAAATGGACCCCATTCCCCCTTTTATTTTGATCCGATTGTACCCTGAAAATTTCAATACAAAGTAATCTAAGAAATATTTATATCTCAAATTTCATCGATATCGGTTCATCAAACGATGCAACTTGTAGAGGTATCTGCGAAGGGAGGGAGGAAGAGGAGGAGAAGAAAAACGATGATTTTTTGCCGAGTTTTGCATTTTTTTATTCTGGTCTAGTTTATTAATTGGAATTGAAGCTTCAAATCTGGCACATGGTGTCCAGATTTATATAATTGTCAGATTATTATTATTAAAATTATAATTGTCATTTCCCGAATATAAATTGTCAGATTATTATTATTTAAACTTAGAATCAAAGTTAACAGTTGAATTTTAGCTGAAATGATTCTTATAATAGGAGTCAGTCAGTGACTACTATACTTAAGAGTCTGCCTTGTCTCTTATTTTGGTTTTATCCAGCTAATCTTATAATGATGAAAGTGATTATTGTATTTATAGGAAGATATTGCTATTAAACTATTCTAATAAGTGCTTAGTAAACACATTCATTGAATAGGATGATGTGGAAACGTTTTTGCTTATCATTAGATTATTAAAGGATGGATTTTATATCAAATTCTATATAATTAATTGAAGATTGAAATCTGTAGTGCATGTTGTTTATAGAATAACAATTAATATTTCAATGAAATTTTTCATCATCATATACCTAAAATATTTAAAACATTGCAGCATTATATGGTTAGGAACTGAAAGAAGATTTAAATAATCATTATAATGAAATAGAATTGGATTTATGGAGATGAATAGGAATTGAATAGGGATGATTAAAGCCCCTCCTTCCTACTATTACTACTACTACTACTACTACTACTACTACTACTACTACTACTACTACTGGACAATATTTTCTTTTAAAATCATACTGAAATTATAAAAAGTAAAAATTAAGAGAATTAAAGGAAAAATTATTTAGAATAAAAGTCCACATTGTGAAATTTTAAATAGAATAAGCAAATTTATTTGTATTTTATATATGTTTTATACATAAAAACTGAAAAGGCAAAACAAGAAAACTCTTCCTTGTTTTGATCAAAAAATAGGCCTACTAACAAATTATTTATTCCGAAATTTTTACTATTAAACAGCACTTTTAAATTACAAATAAAAAAGGGAATGTTTCTAATTTTCACAATTCACTCAACATGTCAAATACATTTAACAGTAAGCCTTCCTAAATCTGTTCAATCCTGTTGAGTTTTTATTAAATTAATTTAAGAGTATTTTCAACTACAAAATATTATAATAATAATTTGGGATTTTTATTTTGATATCTGTTTATATTAATTAAATCTTTTATGAAAAAATGCAAGAAACTACATCAAAAATAATAACTTTTTAAGATATATTTATTTTAATAACAAATTTTACATTTACAATGAGATCCTTTCCAGTAAATAAATATTTTAAAAATAAGTTCAAAAATAAAAGAAAAATTGTTCCAATACAGATATTTTTAAAATTTCCCTTGTTATGTCTCTAAACATAGAGAATACATTTTACCAATAAAAATATTTACCAATCTTTAAATTAGTACTTTGAAAAATAAATTAGTAATTTTTCATTATGATTTCCCATTTTAATTTTCTTACAATATTCTCAATTGATAAATAAAATTTAATTTTTAATGCTCTTATAATGCTGCTTGTTAATATGTGGATCATACTTACATATTTAAAGCATTTACATAAATTTTAAATAAAAAATAGGCTATTTTTAAACAATTTTATTAATGATAGCATAGAATTACCTTTAAAATAAGAAAATAGCCACATTTATAAATCTGCAGATTTAGCCTTAATAATTTTCGATTATTAACAATAATATAAAGTTTTTGGCATTAGAATCATATAAGATAAATCTACTTAAATAAAATGACAAAATAATGTAGCTACAAAAAAATTCTCTTGAAATTTTTATATGATTGAACTTTATCTATTTAATACAGTTATTATTAAATTTAACAATGCCACATAGAATAATTTTAAAAAACTTCTTTATATTAAAAAATGAATACTGCTTTCCCTTTTTATTTGATTGATGTGTAAAATTGTTTGATTAGGATAATGTATCAAATACAGATTAAAAATAAATTAATTGCTCTAAAAATCATTATATACCATATTTTTAATCTTTACTCATATTTTAATACAGCGGACTCATGTTTTTGCGAACCTCCAATTTACGAACTACATGTTTTTATGAACTATTTAGTTGGTCCCAAAAAGTTCGTAATGTTAATTAATGCCATTCCCACTTACAAACTTTTTAGGAGCCCTATGAGTTCGTAAAATTGAGAGTCTACTGTATTAAACAAACTACAAAATACAGTATATTTTAAAATACTAAGAATATCATCATAAATAAATTTATATACCAGTAATTTTATTTTTTATAAAGATATGAATGTTTTGAAAATAGATTTAGAAAATTCATTTACTTTTCATATTTTAATAGATAATTAAATTCAAGTTTTATTTTGAATATTTGAATTATCTTTTTAAAGACGAAGAAAGAATATTAATCAGTATCAATTTTTATTAAGGATTTTAGATATGAAAACAATAGAATCTTAATACTATATTAATATAGTTTTAATATGGATCTTTTTTCATATTATAGTAGTCTTTTCAAATAGGATTTTTAATTCTGAGATTAATAAAGTAATTTCATAACTTAATCTGCAAATATTTAATAAACAACTAAACTATCATATCTTGTATTTCACATGTAATTTTTTCCTTTTTTGTCTTATTTTTGATATGCCAAGATATGGAGTAATTAGCTGAGCTTTATTGTAAATATAGATATAATTGGGTTAATATAGTAATTTTGAAAATAAAATTTGTTTTAAAAGTTAATAAACTAATAAGTTTTATATTCACACTTCTAAAATAAATATTGATTAAAATACAAAGTTCTGGCACTGTTTGCTGTATAGAATTATATATTTTCTGCTGGACTATTTGATGTTTTCACACATTATAAAATGAAATTTTAAATTGTGATTGACATAATATTACAGGAAACTACTTGCTTTAAACCAATTACAAGACATACAGCTCTACTAGCAAGTATAAAGTTATTTATTATGGTATAACGTTTTCGGATCCTTTCACGATCCCTCTTCAGTACTATTCATTTAACTATACACCATATTTAAAAGAACATTATGTTCTTTTAAATATGGTGTGTAGTTAAATGAATGGTACTGAAGAGGGATCGTGAAAGGATCTGAAAACGTTATACCATAATAAATAACTTTATACTTGCTAATAGAGCTGTATGTCTTGTGTAATTATGACTGACATTTATAAAAACAATTTTATTAATATTTTAAACAAATTTCTATAGAAATGATTTTACTATCAAAGTTTATGATCAAGAATATCTATTCTTAACACACACATAAAATTTGAATTGACATTATTTTTATAATTTTGTTTTATTTTATATCAATTATTTTATCTGAAATTAAGATGTGGATAGTATTGTGCTAAAAAAATAAATCATCTTTGTTTCCTGTAAATCATCTTAAAGTTAAAAATCATCTTATTAAGTTACGTTATATATCATATTATATATAGTAAATAATTGTACGAAAACTTTAGCATTAAAGTGTAAAAAATATATAAAGTTATCAAGCAATGTACTTTATGGATGATACTTATTATAAAATACTAATGAAATCCAAGGAATGGAATTCTCCAAATATGAATCAGGATCTCAGGACTAAAAAATCCTACTTTAAATTTTATATTTTATATTTTTTAAAAGAATGCTATAAAGCTAATAAAATTAAAGAAATAAGTCTTAATAAAATTGAAATAAAATAAATCCAAACTTAAAACATTCAACAAAAAATATAAAAAGTATAACTATTCTTACAGAAGAGCTTTTGGGCTCAAGCATCTTTTTAGCTATATAGCAAAAAGGGAACATTAAAAAGAAAAGGAAATGGATCATTCTGTTAATGTCCAACAATAAACAAAATTCAAATTCCTGAGTAATGAGAAATATATAGAAAATAAAGACACATTAAATGTTTAATTATTTTAAATCTTTATCTAAATAAAATAAAATTTAATTAATACCATTTAATATGTAAAATATAAGTCAAGTATACAAGACTGCAAATATGGCACTAGAAATTATGATATTTGATATAATTTAAAAATGGATTTTTAGTTGATATTAATTACTTTATTTTCTTAAATCAACAACCAAGTAACAATTTCTAAATTATAGCAAATATTTTAATTTCTTAGAACTGTATACTTGGCTAATTAATTGGTTTCAATTAGATTATTTTTTCATTTTTTTAGATGAAAACAATTTCTCTGAAAGAGATGTTCTAAAGAAAATATTGTGATATATTGTTAAATACACTCTTTAGTTTTAGTCTGAACTAAAATTCTCAGGGAATATTAAGTAATATAATATATATAAATCAAAATTGGTAAAAATCAGTTGGGTGATGAAATCTCTAAAAAAGTTCATATTGAAAGGAATCTCTACTCATTTCATTTTGATCAATTTGGCTGAAACTTTTAAAGGTCTTTAAATAATATAAGAAAAATCTACATTCTAAATTTGGTAAAAAAATGTGATCTGGAAAGATATTTGCATAAAAAAGAATCTGCAGGAAAGAATATTCCTCTTCATACTAACAGAACCAGGATGAAATTTTCAAATAATTTTAAATGAGTTTTTTTTTTTTTTGAAGAAATGAGGTACTACCCCAAAAATGAAGGCAGATTTTTCTTTTTACTCTTGACAGTATTAAGATGTATGCTTAATTTAAATGGCTTAAGATAAATTTGATAAATGATAAATTTTTGAAATGTTACAAGTAATGTTTTGATCAAATTTTTCGCTTTAACTGCTCTGACAGGATAAATAATGTTTAAATACTTTTTAAATCTCAGCACTAGTGAGCAGACCAAAAGTTAGCTTAATACTGAAGATAAACTTTATTGAGAAACGTTTTCGGCGATTTTTTACGCCCTCACCAGCTCAAACATATAATTGTTTATACAAACTTTCGAATATGGAACATTCACATTCAAAAGTTTATCTTCAGTATTAAGCTAACTTTTGGTCTGCTCACTAGTGCTGAGATTTAAAAAGTAAAGTTTTGATGTATCTACAAAAGAGAATGGGAAGGAGAAAAAAGAAACTTTTTCCAAGTGTTTTTGTTTTCAAACTGTTCTAGTTCTTTTATTAATTGAATTTAAAAAATCAAATTTGGCAATCTATATCCAGAGCCGGATTTGTATTTTTGGGGGCCCTAGGACAAGCAAGGCTTGGAGGCCCCTAAAAATTCAAATCAGCTACGTCTAATTTTAAATGCTCCTTATAAGTTATAAGGAACCTTTAAATTTTACTTTTTATCTAGCACTTTAATAAAAACCCATTTTTTCTTATTAAAAGTTTATAAAAGTTGAAAACTGATTGATAGTTTTGGGGCCCTTAGAATTGCGGGGCCCTAGAACGTGGCCTAGTTGGCCTATTGGTAAATCCAGCCCTGTCTATATCCTATCGATTACTTTTCTTAAATGCTAGATTAATAGCATTTAATTTGGAACAAAAGTTACATCAAGTTAAATATTAGTTGAAATGATTCCTATAAGAAGAATTAGTATCAGTGACTATATATTTGTCTTATAGTCATACTGCTATGACTCTTAATAATAAAGATTATTAAAACTGTATGGTTAGTTAAAACTTTAGATTTCATTAATATATTTGATTTCTTAATCAGGAAATTTCAGATGTCATATAGTACATTCAGGGCCACTGAGAGGGGGTGACATCCGTGACTTTTGTCACGGGCCTGGCATCAAAAAGGGCCCGACTGCCAGGCTCTGACGTGTCATATAACATGTCCGATAGTTTACAACTACCACTAGAGTGCACTGTCTATCACCCAAACAAGCACCCAAAGCAGTCTTGCCAAAATAAATATTTTATTTATAACATGGTATGTAATGTACCAAATTTTGAATTTATTGTACATTTTTTATATGGCTTTTTTATTAAACCAAAGTGATGCCCTTTTTTAGTGGGGTCTGGACCACAGACCTGTCATGGACCAGTAAATTTCTCTCGGCAGCCCTGAGTACATCTCTTATTTTATCATTAAAGTTATATAAGTTTGGATTTATTTTATTTTACTGAATGCTAACAAGTTTTTAGAAAGTAAAATATACATCATCTTCTTGAAGCTAAATTTTTCCTGTTCAGGATTGGTTTTTACTTGTTTGTTATAGTTTTATATTTTTAAATCACTTTTATTATTTGTAATTTTAATATGTTTAATATTGTTAATTTTAACATTTAATATCATCATCTGTCAATATTATAACAAATTGCAGAATTCAATTAAGCCACAAACAAAACAAATCAGAAAACAAATATTAGTCCAATTGATTATTGATCTTTCATAACAATAAACAAACTTTTAAAACTGCTTAATCGTATCACAAATTAGTTCAGTGAATTAAAGTACTAATAGCAGTCAGACACTAGTAAAATAGTCCTTTAATACTAATCAAAACAGTAAAAACGTTTTCAGTATCTTGGATACCCTCCTCAGTTACATAGAATACTTTTAGCGCTTGGAAATACGCAGTGAAGAAACATGGCCCTGAATTGTGAAGAATGTAATTGAATGCTAGTGCGATATTGTCACTCATATTTCCCTACCAGATTAATTTTATACTTATTAAAATATATGTCTGATTATTAATTCTAATTAATGTTTAAATATTTTGTAACTTTAAAATCTGTATTCTATGCTGTTGTAATTTAAAAAAAAAATTTTTTTTTATATTGTTCAATTTGTGTTCCATAAAGTATTCTATGTAACTGAGTAGGGTATCCAAGATACCGAAACATTTTTACTGTTTTGATTAGTATTAAAAGACTATTTTATTAGTGTCTGACTGCTATTAGTGCTTTAATCCACTGAACTAATTTGATCTTTCATAAATTAGTAGAGTATATAACTTATAAGTTGAAATCTGTCAGAAGTTCTAGAAGCTGAATTTTCTATCATCATCATAAGATTATCAATATATCATTAATAGAATTTGATTTCTTGTAATAAAGATTAAATAATTGCTCTTTAATAGCTCTGATTGAAAACTCTGTCATATAACATGCTAGAGAAGCCAACCAAAAATTCCATTTGAGTTGCATTAATTGTCTGTTTGCATTTATCAAAGAATACTGATCAGGCATAAGCAACTATCCTATTGCAGAAAAGTTTATGGTGCCAATATATGTAATTAAAAAAAAAACTATCTCAGATATTTAAACAAAACTGAATTGGTACAAAAAATCATTTACAGTTTATATTTAAAGTCTTATATAGCACAGTTTATTAGACAAACATGCTATGGCTGCTATGAGCTTGAATCATTGTATCTAAAATTTGATATTCTACATTTATAGAACTTTTTAAATGATTTAGTGACCAATGATAGAAAATGTCATACTACCTCCTTTAATTCATTTCATGTTAAAAATTCACATTTCAAATAGAGATATGGTTCATCTTTAGCAAGTTTCATCAAACTGATTAATCAGAGCTATGAAAGAAATTTTATTCAATGTTTTTATGTTATCAAATTTTATAAATAAGTTACAATTTTATTTAATGTTTTTATGTAATCAAATTTTATAAATAAGTACACTGATTATGTTATGATGATAATCAGATATCTGATATAAAAGTCTTATATAGCATAGTTTATTAGACAAACATGCTATGGCTGCTATGAGCTTGAATCATTGTATCTAAAATTTGATATTCTACATTTATAGAACTTTTTAAATGATTTAGTGACCAATGATAGAAAATGTCATACTACCTCCTTTAATTCATTTCATGTTAAAAATTCACATTTCAAATAGAGATATGGTTCATCTTTAGCAAGTTTCATCAAACTGATTAATCAGAGCTATGAAAGAAATTTTATTCAATGTTTTTATGTTATCAAATTTTATAAATAAGTACACTGATTATGTTATGATGATAATCAGATATCTGATATAGAATTTGACTAATGTTCAGATAATATGATTTATATAATAAATACTCCCTCTGTATCAAAATGATTGTGTGATTTATAAAATTTGCATCAGATTAAAGAGATGGAGATGGGAAGAGTGGTTTTTAACACATTACTTTTATAAAATAGAATTTTTATACTATATGTTGAATTATTTTCTTTCTTTTTTCTAGAACTATGAGGAAGAAATATTTGCATCAGATTAAAGAAATGGAGACGGGAAGAGTGGTTTTTAACACATTACTTTTATAAAATAGGATTTTTATACTATATGTTGAATTATTTTCTTTCTTTTTTCTAGAACTATGAGGAAGAAATGCAATTTGATATCTGAAGAGAGAAATGTGATTCTATAGGAGCTATTGAGAAACTTTAAAAATGAAAGACCTAAGTATGGTATTATAGCAGCTATCATTAAAAAGCATGATGTAATGGCTAAAACTGTTTTTAATATATGGCAACTAGCCAAACACTGCTATGATAGAGAAGAAGCCGCTAACATTGAGGCAAAAATTAAGTAACATGTAATATAACACCACATATGCTGAAAAAAGTTAAATAAATGATTATTATACTGGTATAGTTGTATCATACTTAATAAATTATGATTACACCTTGAAATTAATGATAAGAGTAGGTATAAAATATATTTTTTTAAAATGGGACAATCATTTCGATACAAATAATTTCTGCAAATAGAACAATCATTTTGATACAGAGGGAGTAATATTTTTGGTCTTAAGATCAAAATCAAACAGCTAGATAAACAACAGATATACAGTTTAGATGTAAACATCAAAAAAGATGTGGTATATTGTATAAGCATTTATTGAATAAACAATTGGAATCCAATGCATATATCATATTTAGATTAGAGGTGAGACTAACTAGTAGTATTAAGACAATGATAAACAAGGAATATTAGCTTACTATCCTCCTCTGCATTTACTATTTTCAACTTTGACTATAATCTGTCTATATATCTATTTTTCTATGGAAAAACTATATGTGATGTCATTGTTTTTAAACCAATAATAATAAAGATGGAAATATGTTGCTTATTTCTTTCTATTTTAATGATGTTTATTAGTAATTAACAAAATAATTTATAAATAATTTAAGAAGGTGAGACTAACTAGAGTATTAAGACAATGATAAACAAGAAATATTAGCTTACTATCCTCCTCTGCATTTGCTATTTTCAACTTTGACTATAATCTGTCTATATATCTATTTTTCTATGGAAAAACTATGTGATGTCATTGTTTTTAAACCAATAATAATGAAGATGGAAATATGTTGCTTACTTCTTTCTATTTTAATGATGTTTATTAGTAATTAACAAAATAATTTATAAATAATTTAATAATCTTTCTTCCTTGATGATGATTTGATTTTTCCATGTCCCAAACTTGAATTATTCTCCATCATAAACCAAAGCAATCTAAACTAAGAAAACAAACTTATTGTAGCCCTTCTGTCACTAACAAAACTATTTGATAAGTACTCATTTTTCATTGGTTAAAATGAAGAGAAAATTAAGTATACAATCTATAGCAGGGGTGTCCAAGTGAGGTATGGATGTACTGTTTTGTATCTATTTTAATGTATCCATATTTTTAAAATCATATAAAAAAAGATGAAGTGAAGCATACTCTCAACTTTGAAGCTAAATTTGAAAATTATTTCTGATTATGAACATCGCAATTAAGAATCTAATATTGGATATTAACTACAACAGTATGAAACAATTGTAGCTGATAAAAAAAAATAAAGCAAATCTATTTTTTCATAATTAGATATTCAAGAACCAGAAAAACATTAAGAACAACATTTTGCAACTCTTCCAGGATACTGTTTTATAATAAGATTTATAAATGTTTGGTTTACCAAGACTAATTTAATTGTTTATGTAAGTATAGTAACAGCAAAATAAATGAACAACATTTTGCAACTCTTCCAGGATTTGTTTGGTTTACCAAGACTAATTTAATTGTTTATGTAAGTATAGTAACAGCAAAATAAATTATATTGATGTAAAATGCAAACTTGTATATTTTTTGCATTCAAATATTGTGAGAGAAGATTAACTAATTTTTAAAGAATTCAATAGTAATAATCAAATGAGAATGCATATTATTAATATTTTCCTCTGATTTTCTGTAGATCTTAAATGCCACAATCTTTCTGGTAGAATAAATATAATTTTTATAATAAAACAGATAATCATGATAACATTTTTAATTCATTATGTTCATCTTGAACTGCAAAAGCTAAAAATAATAAAATTAAATTACAATAAAATATTCTATTCTAGATCATTACAATAAAAACTACAAAAGCTAAAAATAATAAAATTAAATTACAATAAAATATTCTATTCTAGATCATTACAATAAAAACAACTATATTCAGTTACAGCTAATTATTAAGTTTTAATGTTGCTGTTTTATGATTATGTTCTAAAATAGAAGTTTATTATAATTTAATTTTGCTATTGAAGGCTAAACACAGAAATTGAAGGAGAGTTAAAAGCATTATCTGAATAACATATTTTGCATAAATAAATAATACCGTATTACTTCGAATTTAAACTGCCTTGAATTTAAGCTGCAGTATGATTTTAAAATTGGAAAAATAAAAATGATTTTATAATAGGTATTGAAAATAAGAAACATTTTTGTTTACTTAAATAGGTACTAATATACATAATAAGCTGAAAAATAAAAATGATTTTATAATAGGTATTGAAAAATAAGAAACATTTTTAAAAAAAAAAAGATTTTATAATAGGTATTGAAAAATAAGAAACATTTTTACTTAAATTTATAATAAGTATTGAAAAATAAGAAACATTTTTATTTACTTAAATAGTACTAATATACATAATAAGCTGGTTTTATTGAGAAACTTCTTCAGATATACTTTCACTTTCGTTTTTTTTAAAAACAGCGCAACTCTACTCCCAAACATGCCTTTTAATCAATCTTTCATCAATTCTGTTGTCATCCATGCATTCTTTTGTGCTCGAACCTTAGGAAAATTTTAAAAACAGCACCAAGTCTCTACTCCCAAACATGCCTTTTAATCAATCTTTCATCAATTCTGTTGTCATCCATGCATTCTTTTGTGCTCGAACCTTAGGAAAATTTTCCTTCAGTTCAGTTTTTTTGTTTAAAATAATAAAAGGTGGCAATTTGTTTCCATCAGCGGTTATAAACAGCATTATAGTAATTCGTGATTTTTCTTATAATTAAAATAGGGCCAGATTCTGCAAGCTACGATCAAACAGCAACTGGATTAAATCAGAAAAATACTAACGGGGAACCACCGAATAAATTGTTATCAATAGTCATAATACTATGCGCATGCCTAGAGTGTAAAGCAAAAACCCAAACATGGGGAGTGAGAGATGGAAGAAATAAAATGTTAAAACATTCATTTTGAATTTAAGCCACACCCAAATTTTACATTTTAAAAATTGGAATAAAAAGTGCAGCTTAAATTCGAAGTAATACTGTTATCAATAGTCGTAATACTATGCGCATGCCTAGAGCGTAAAGCAAAAACCCAAACATGGGGAGTGAGAGATGGAAGAAATAAGATGTTAAAACATTCATTTTGAATTTAAGCCGCACCCAAATTTTACATTTTAAAAATTGGAATAAAAAGTGCAGCTTAAATTCGAAGTAATATGCCTAGTTCTTCTAGCAGGATATATAAATATTTTGCTAGACAAGCTGTTATAACATCTTTTTAAGCTACATCTCTATATTTATATAATTTATCCTCAGGAATATATTTATGTTTTGTTTTCTATTATGGAAAATAATTTCTATAGGCTGTTCCATAAGGAATCTGCTAAACTGTGTTACTGCTTTTGTGATAGGATTCTGAATGAAAAATATCTTAATACGAATATTTCTTTAAAAGTTTAATAGATATATCATGCTAAACTTAAGAAAAGGATAAGGTATATGAAAATTTTAAAGATTAATTTCATTACAAACAAGAATCTTTATAGAAAAATTCCCAATAACTTTAAAAATGGAAAATGCTTTGAAGATAACTTTCATAAAGAAAATAATGTTAGATATATCGAATACTGTTTTTGTTCAAATTTTGGTATTTATCTTTATGATATTTAAATGTAGAGCATTTTCTTTTAAAGTAATTAAGAATTTTTATATAAAAAAATATTATTTTTTGATGAATTCAGATCGGAAGAGCGTCGTGTAGGGAAAGAGTGTAGATACAGATAACTTTCATAAAGAAAATAATGTTAGAAATATCGAGTACTGTTTTTGTTCAAATTTTGGTGTTTATCTTTATGATATTTAAATGTAGAACATTTTCTTTTAAAGTAATTAAGAATTTTTATATAAAAAAAATATTATTTTTTGATGAATTCATACTTAAGAATATACTTTCACTTAAAGTATGTTCTTATTTTTTAATATACTGTCACTTAAAGTATGTTCTTATTTTTATATTTAGTTGTTATATCTAAACTTTTAGAAAAAATCATTAATGTTAAAATGAGATTTTTTTTCATTCAAAACTTTTATATAAATTCATTTAATAAACTTTCACATATTCATCTTGGAACATTTTTATCTCAGGAATACTAATTCTCCTAATAAAAATTATGATATTAGAAAATATTTTGAAATCATACCTTACCAATACCAATACATCAATTAAAAATATAAAATAATAGTACTGAGTTTAATCATAAAAGAAATCACTAAAACTACTTAACCTTTAGCATTAAAGTCTGAAAAAAGCACAATAAGCAGTGAAAAATAACACATTTAATGAGACAAAAACGTTTTCGGTATTGGTACTACCATCATCAGTTGTATATAACAGAGTATAATGAATTAGAACAGACCAGAGGAATTCCTTTAAAAATAATAGTACTGAATAAATAAATAAAAAAAATCTCAAATAAAAAGGGGAAAGTCTATCTACAGAGAATCATGCAATTTAATAAAAGTTAAAAGCAATTAAATACATTTAATCAGATTCAATAATTTCATTAAACATATTATATTTGATTTACATTTATTATTATTTCATAATAATGCATAATGCATTATTATTTTTACATTTTAATTTATCTCATAAGTTTCTAATTGCCATCTGACTTGTGTATCTTACTTTGCATAAATTCTCATAAACTTATGATTTTTCTAATTTATTTATTTTTTTAAATTCAAATAAATAAAAAACACTAAATTTTATTGTAAATCCAATTTTTATAACTTTTCATTAAAATAATTATATAACTTATTTATTAAAACTGAAAAGCCTTACATTATTGTGTTAAAAATTATGATAAAAATAGATGAGAATTCCTTCTTATTTTTTTAATTTATATTTTAAAATTATAAAAAAAGAAGCAATGTTGAAATTTTCAGACTCAGATTTATATTTTTTCTAACTTTTATTTTTTACACACAAAGTATTTAGACAAATCAAATTTAGAGTTAAAGTAACATTTATCTTAGAAGTTATGAATGGAATCTTAATGATAAAAAGCATTAAAATGAACTAAATTAAACTTTAATTTCTCTATCAGTTTTTATGATTTTTCAGACAATTTATTTCCTATTTGAAAATTTAAAATGATTACAATTTTAAAAAAGGATATATTGACAAATCAAAATTAAATTACATTAAATATTAAAATGCTACATTAACTTGAAATATTAAGAATAGATTTTTCAAATATATTAAAAATGCTGCTGATGAATTTATCTTAAAAAAGAATATTTTTTAATTGTAATTAAGACAATGATCAATATAATTTATATATATAAGGCCTACCTGTACTTTCCTTCATTAGAGACAGAAAACAACATGAAAATCTACAGTAGTTATAGAAAGCCAAGTAATCACATTTTATATAATACTATTCCAAGTATACAATACTGTACACTGTATAAATGCAGAGGAGTGAATGCTTCAGCTTTCCAACCAAAGGAGGTAGAATCAAATTAACATCTCACTCCTTGGAAAATTTATATGAGAGATCCAAGCCTAGATTGTTAATCTCCATTCTCTACGATCAGGTAACTTCTGATGGAGGTAATCTGTCATAGGGCCTGATGTGACATACTACATAGTAATTAGCAAATGATTGAGAAGTGGCATTAAAAAAATTAATGATAAGCATAACATCTATGAATTCTAAGTTAATTTTTATTAGAAAACAATTTCCTTTACCTATATTGGCATGACATACAACTTCTATGTAATGTTTAAAAATTAAAGTATGCTTTTATTTCATTTCATTTCATTACTAAACAATACAGTAATGTTTGTTTAGTAATGGAATGAATACAGTAATAAAACCAAATATATCTTCTAGTACTAGAAAGCACTCTAACAATATAATCAAACTTATAATATTAGACCTATGAGGATTTTGGTTTTATTTAAAGTAATGATTTTCAGGAATCTAATGCCAACAAAGACTGACTGATTATTGTTAATTATATTGATTTAGTATCTTATTATACATTCGATGTATCACTACAAATTATATTCAGTGTCTATTATTTTGCATAAACAGACTACAAAATAAGCACTATTAGAAAGATATAAAATGTTTATTTAGCATTTCTACTGTGTAGACTTAAAAAACAGCTCAACAGAATTATGGATGAGGAAGAATGTAAATGGCCAAATATCTATTTCATTAGTGATAATGTGTTTAATATACAACATAAAACAGACAAATACTTTATTGCTACTAATGAAATGCTTTTGACACTTTCAATAGGCTATATCAGCTTATTTTTATAATAAAAACATTTTTCTGTCTAGTGCCGGACTACTTTTTATTTATTTATGTCAGAATGTCAGTAGTTTTTGCTTATTAAAGATATATTTGCTGATCATATTGTAAGCAGAGGAATATTAGGTTTACAGCACAGAAGAATTGTTTTGTTTAATTTGTAGATGACAGAGTCATGATTAAAATCTCATGACTTTGTCATTTAGAAAGGTAAGAAAACCATGGAATAAATTTATTAATTTTCAATAAAAGTGCTTTGAAATGAAGTTTTACATTATTCCATTATCCTACATAAGTAAATTAAACTAATTACCTTTTTGTTTAACAGATGTTTTAGATTCAAGTTTTGAATATGAGGTTCCTTTAGGAGAACAAAACATAATTGATGTAGTTGCTTGTGATCCAACAATTTCTTCATTTTTAGAATTGTCAGCTTTTTGATATTTAGTATCTGTTGTACTTGTGCTTGCTTGTTCCCTCATTCTTAAACGATATTCTGATAATGAAACCTATAAGGGAATTTATTACATAAAATTAATTCTTACTATCACCATTTAAATCATTAATATATATATATATTGAATTTATATATAAGGTATTTTAAAAAGAGCATTTTGATTATCATTGTCATATCAAATAATAATATTTTCTAAAAACAAAAAAATTATTTTAAATTCATTTATAATCAAAAATAATTTATACTGGCTAAATTGCCAAATAAATTGCATTTGTACATTATTTGAATTTAGAAATTATCAAACAATACGCCTTGTACACAGCTAATGATGACCAGAAAGCTGAAAATGTTACTGTAAGTACTGATATGTAATATTAAAGGTTGTTTTATCTGCTAAAAGTATAAAATTGCCTTTGATAAACTATATTTTTCATTGATTTCTTTTCTGCAATATTTCACCCATTCTATCTAGACCAGGGCTGTCCAATCCACAACCCATGGGCTGCATGCAGCCTAGCGCTGTAATGAATGCAGCCTAACACATGATTGTGAACTTCCTTAAAACATTGAGATTTTTATGTACTTAATGAAGTTTTTATTATTTAAATATCTATCTATATTTTCTATTTCCATTTTTTAAAATATTTTTATTTCAGTGATTAAGATTTCTTGACCTCCTCAATGATTTTAAAAAATTTCTGAATGAAAAGACGTCTACAATTATTATGCTATGACATTTTTGCCTATATGTCATTTTTTTGCATAACAAATATCATTAGAATTAGTGTTTTATGTGCGGCCCAAGTCAATATTTTTTTTTTAAATGCGGCCCAAGGAAGCCATAAGATTGGACACCTAATCTAGGTTTTTCACTAGTCTTGTAGTAAAGATATCAATGTCTGTGCTACATTTTATGCCTGAGATAATTAAAAATACTATATTATCCTGAATGTAATTCAATATTTTTTTAAAGAAAATCAGCAATATAAGTAGAAATTGATTTTATTCAGTCTCTGAAATAAATGTTCACTTGAAAGATGAAATACGATGGATTCCACTTAATTGATACAGTTGCGTAAGTGGGCCAAATCTCAAAGAACGGAAACCAAACTAATAAACTAATATATAATTTAAACGCTTACCCAGTACCCGAAAAAATCCGGGACCAAACCCGGATCCTCTTGCATGGCACGCTAACGCCTTACTATTCGGCCATCCGTCTGCCATTCTATTATTATTAAATATTCATTTATTTGTTTCGTTATATTGACGAATTTTACTCACCTGAGATTAAATTGAAAATATTTCTTGAGATTACGAAATTATTTGCATTTATCTAATATTATTAACCTAATTTCCAAGAGAAGAGAATTTTATGAGATCACCATCTTGTTTGTCTGTCCTACCTAACTTTTGAATTATTGTTCAAGAAATTTGATAGCGATGTTCCATTATTAAAAGTCACTGCATTATTTAATCCTGTAATTGCGACCATTTAAAAATAGCGGAGGTTGAAACTTCTGAGAGCAAGGCCGCCGAGAGAAATTTTCGGCCCGTGACAAGTCTATGGTCCGGGCCCCACTTAAAAATGTGCATCAATGTGGATTAATAAAAAAAAGTCATATAAAACATTAAATATAGTGGATTCCGCTTAATTGGGGCAAATTTCAAAGAACGGAAACCAAACTACTAAACTAATACATAATTTAATCGCATAATTGAGACAACTTTTCGCTTAATTGGGACAGTAGCAGAAAAAGAATTTTCAATTTTTGATATATTTGTGATTTTTCGAAAGTATAGCAACACTATATACACTAATACTTGTTGTGTGCTTTCTTTTTTTTCGAAAGTATGGCAATACTATGTACACTAATACTTGTTATGTGCTTTCTTAAAAAATTCCTTGTATAAAATTTATAACAACATTTTATTATACCTGTAATTTTTCAGGTTAAACCTTTCTACAAGACAATATAGACTAACACAATGGATGGATCGTTTCTTATCATCTTATTACATACATATCGTCGTCATACTGTCACCGCAATAATATAAACATCCATTCTTTAATAAAATTATAAGTAAATATCATCATAATAAATAATACATAATAATACTTTATTCGGCAACACTAGTGTGATGAGAATCATTTTTATCTATCGTCGTGAGTCTGGCAAGTGTGCGTCTATTTAAGTGTATCATTACTGTACTTAAAAGAAATATTCATTTACAGTGTCAATTTTATTTAAAATTTTTAAATCTTTGCTAGAAGAAAAATGATTTTGCACTTTCAGGTAAAATTGCTTTGCTGGATAAAATTAAAAGCCAGCCATTTAGATTTTACACTTTCAAGTAAAATTGTTTTGCTAGATAAAATTAAAAAATGATTTTGCACTTTCAGGTAAAATTGCTTTGCTGGATAAAATTAAAAGCCAGCCATTTATTCTTGAATAAAATTGCTTTGCTGGATAAAATTAAAAGCCACCGTAGACTCGTTGAAATAAACCAAACTCAAAAACTGCTTTGCTGGATAAAATTAAAAGCCAGCCTTTTAATACAAGCCATCGATTCATTGCTGAATAAAATTAGAAGCCAGCCATTTAATACAAGCTATCGTAGATTCCTGAATATTTGCCAAGATGCCAAGAAATGATTTTACACTTTCAAGTAAAATTGCTGGGCTGGATAAAATTAAAAAAGCATCATTTAATACAAGCCATCGTAGACTCCTGATATAACTGGTGTACCAAAAATCTACAATAGTTCATTTTCTACAACAAGAAAATTAACTGCATAAGGAGTGGGCATTACAGAAAGAAATTCCAGGAACATCCAAAAGAAAGCATGATGGAAAGGATCCAGAAGTTGAAGAAGCATTAGATCAATGGATTTCTATAGTTAGCGGGCGAGGCATGAATATCGTGGCCCAGTGTTGAAGAACTCAGAAGAGATCGGTAAAGAAGTAATAATTAGGTACTTATTTTAATAAATCATTAAAATAGGTACCTAATTATTATCTATTTACCTGTGAATTACATATTTTATTTTAGAATTTATTATTACTTTGTTTAATTGGGACAGCTGCTTAATTGGGCCAAAATGGCTTAGTCCCGACGTGTCCCAATTAAGCGGAATTCACTGTATTTAATAGAAAAATCACTAAACACAACTAAGAGTTGACCCAATTAACAGAGGAAAATCTGGACTTTCCTCTCTGTTAGTTGTACAAATTCTCATCAATTCTCTCAATTTCTATTAAAAAAGAATAATAGAATGTGATATATTCTATTATTTATCATTTTTAAATAAAATTTACTATAATAATAATAATAAATAAAATAATTACAATTATTCCTTGATTTAAGCAAATAATTGTGACAGAGATATTTTATATAAGTTATAAAATATCTCTCTCACAATTTACATAATTTTTTAACAAAAATTTTAAATCAAAAACTCCCAGAGATAGATGGATGTAGTGATAGAATCTATATAACATTATGGCATCATATTGCTTTTTGACTGAAAAGAAATAACACTGCTTGGAATGATATACAGTGGTACCTCGGTTAACAACAGTAATCCGTTCCAGCATTATCGTTGTTATTCAAAGTGCGATTCTCCATAAGATTTAATTGAAAATTGATTAATTCATTCTGGCTCCTTCTTACAACCATAGTAAATATTAAAAATGCAGATAAAACTCATTTAAAATGTACTAAAAATATGGAAAATATCATTTATTTATTATATTTGCTACAACAAAATTAATATTAATAAAATGAATTGTTCATGGAAATAGTTTTTAATTATCAATCTTCACCAGAAGGACAATTGGGTTCACTTCGGAGTTTCTTGACAAACAAACCCCATAAACACTGATTAGCAGTTTATACGTTTAACAATTATTATACAGATAAGATTTGATTTTGCCTTTTGATGGCGAACGAAAAGTGACACGCACCGATTTATTGTCTATATGAACTATAAGATCTCGGACAGACGTTATTTTTTCTAATGGAATCCGAAACTGTGACATCACATCACTCGCAGGTGTCAAGTAATATATAACACAAATAAACACTAATGGGATCCGAAACTGCGACATCACACCACTCGCAGGTGCCAAGTAATATATAACACAAATAAACAATATAATACATGTTCATAATAACCCAGGTCATTTTGACAAATTGCCTCCCACAACCACCTCAACATGCCACAAGAGCAGAAGCATTAATCGTCTGTCTCTTGCAACAAAACAATAATACATATTATACATCATCATTTTTTATAATTATTGATTAATTATAGTTTATTTTAATAGCTAAATATTAGTCATATCTGAATAAAAACATTAAATGTTTTTTAACTTGTAATATAATTATTTATCAATTATCAAAATTTAATTAAGATATATAGTTTAGATAAACAAAATTGAAAAATAGTTACACTGCCAAAAATGACTAAACTACCAATATTACTAGCACTATGGCAGGACCTGCCATAGTGCTAGTAATATTGGTAGTTTAGATAGATTTATAGTTTATCAAAATTTAATTAAGATATTATACATATGAGGGTGGTTCAATAATTAAGGTAACAAGACCTCTCATTGCATAAATTTATTCAATTTGTAGATATAAACAATAGTATGACCTTTATACAGATTATTTTTCCACATATTTTCCATACTTGTCTAAATATTTATTCCAATGGTAAAGCAAGGCATCTACACCAAGCATTGAAGAAGTCAATATCAAGCATGTGAAGCCACAACGTGATGGCGTGTTGTACATTCTCATTGGTTGTGAATCACATGCCAACTAGCTTCCTCTTTAATGGTCTGAACAGATGAAAATCATTGGGTGTCATGACAGGACTATAGGAAGGTTGAAACAATACCTCCCTATGATAGTATTGTAACAAGTCACACATGTTGTTGGCAGTGTGTGGCCTAGTATTGTTGTGCAGCAATATAATACTTGTTCATAATAACCCAGGTCATTTTGACAAACTGCCTCCCACAACCACCTCAACATGCCACAAGAGCAGAAGCATTAATCGTCTGTCTCTTGGTGAGAAAATCTACAAGAAGCATGTCCTTGTAGTCCCAAAAGACCATTGTCCGAAACCTTCTTTGCTGATGGAGTTGTTTTGAATTTGTTGAAAGGGGAGAATGATGTGTGTTTCCATGCCATGGATGCTTAGTTCATCTCTGGTGTCATATGATGATACCATGAGTTTAACCATGTTTCATCCCATCACAATATGATACAGAAACTGCACTCCTTCCTCATGGTACTGCATTAAGTGCATGAGAGACAAACCCATTCTAATGGCTTTGTGACCTTCTGTGAGTTGCCTCATATCCAGCATGAACACTTTTTTCTGTATCTCAGCTGCTCAAACAATATTGTGCACAGTTCCTTCTGAGATGTTTAATTCACCATTGGGACAGGTGTCATTTCTCAGAGAATATATTGCTAATAATTTAAATTATTGGAAATATGATTATTTCTATTATGCTGTCCTTGTTATTTTTTTACTGGATCTACTATTGATAACAATATACTTATTAATTCCTACTACTTATTATTACTACTTATTAATTCCTAATACTTATTATTATGTTTATTCCTAAAAATATTTTTAGCTATCTACATACTTAAAATATTTTAAATGAATTAGGCCATTTGGATAACCAAAATTGTTTCAGGGATTAAATAGTATATCTTTATTGAGAGTAGTTGTGAATTAATTATTTTTTAAAAAGTTTTTGCTTTCCAAAATAAAATTAAAAATATGAAAAATATAAAAAACAAAAGTGCTTATAAATTATCTTCAATCAAATATCAAAATCTCATATTATTTAAATTAAATCTCATTATTTTAAACATTTTTTCTTTTTTAACATATTTTATTTATAATACTATATGATTTTGTTCTTGATCAATTTAATTTAATCTTATAATTAATTTTATAATCAAAATAGAGATAGTCTTCAAGTCATAAACAATTCTTCTGTAAGTTTTATTTGTAATTCAAAAAGTTCATAACTCAGAAGTTATTGTTATAAAATAGTGGTGTTCAACCCATTGATTGCAGAGCGATTTTTGATCGATCTCTTGTTTTTCCTCCTTACAAATTTAATTAAAACTGAAAACAATAATTTATTTATCATTATCTTGTATTATTCTCTCAAGTGTATTGCTATTGTATATTTAGTTTTTGTTAAAATTGTCAAATCAATAATTTTCTTATCATTTGGAAGTATACACATGAAAAATTTCCAATATTACTGTAACTAATATTGTGCAAAATATTATGCCATGTTTTGGATTGACATACTTGTCAGAATCCACTTTTTCAAATATGAATGTCATAAAAAAATCAAGAAACGAAATTACAAATGATCATTTATATGATTGTCTGCGATTGGCCACTTCTTTATACCAACTTTGCTATAAAAATATTGCAAATTCCAAACAATGCCAAATTTAACATTAACTTTCTTTTTTTTTAATCAACAAGCATTTCCTGTAATTTATGAGTTTATAATCAATCTGTTGTTTTTTCTAACTTTGGTTTTCCAAAATAGAGAAATAAATTTTAAAATACACAAATAATGTTTTCCTTTAAAGTTTTTAGGGCTGGGAGAGTGGGTCTTCCGAAGTGAGTAAATGCATTTAACTACATAGTTGTACGTAATCAGATATCAGGTTGAGGGAATGTGATTTATATAATGGAGTAGAACAATGAGTAACTTAGTATAGAAAAGTAGCTTGCATAATAAAACAAGTTGAACATCACTGTTATAAAGCATCTAGAAGTAATGAATCCACAGCATATAATCTATTGTTTAATATATTTCATAACTGGAACAATTAGAACTTTTTTAATTCAGAGATTTCAATAAAAACTTCTGATTATAAAGAGGTTTTTGGTTTAAATTTTGTCATCTTGAAATAATGCTGTAATATACTAAATAACTGTAAGTTTACAAAAATTTCCTAAAACATTCTGTTATCATAATGTTTAAATTTTCAGTGTGTTTTTGAAATTTTCTAAAATTTGAAAATAAAATGACATGTTTAAAGTTTACAAAAATTTGCTAAAACATTCTGTTATCATAATATTTAAATTTTCAGTGTGTTTTTGAAATTTTCTAAAATTTGAAAATAAAATGACATGTTTATTAAAACAAAATTTTGCAAATAGAATATTCATAACTCGAAGACTATCTGAATTATATTCAAAAACTTGATATATCTTATTTTAATTAAATAATATATTAATATTTTTCCAAAAGTTACATATGGACAAATATACAAACATTCATAAGATTTAAGATTATTACCTTTCGTTTACTGCATCCTGATTGAATAAGAATTGCAAAATCTCCAATTTCATGGGGAATTTCATGAAGAAATATAGTTGCTGTTGTAATAATCCCTATACTTTTACCAGCAAGGAAAGATGCACCAATTGCTAATCCATCAGTAAAGTTATGAGTGAAATCAGCAGCCAAATTCAAATAACCAGCAATCTTAAAATCTAAAATAATTCATTGAATAAGCAAACAAGTATAATTATAAGTGTTTAAAAATTTATTTTAACTTTCTAAATTATTGATAAAATATTAGAATTTCAAAGAAAATGTTGGTTATTTTTATTACTATTCAATTATTATTTTAACAAATATTTCATTTTAAAAAGTAACATATAACTCTAATTAAAGTTTATTCAATATACAAATAAACACATGCTTGGTTTAAAGTTTCTCAAATTATTAATTATTTATTAATGTATTTTCAGATTGATTCAATCAAAAAGCAGTTTAGGATTGATAAATTTAAGATTGTTCAAATTAAGTTGAAATTTATTTGTATTATAATTAGAAGAAAACTTGATTTTGAAGTCTCTCTCAATATTTAAATATGATAAATTGCAAAATATCAAATTTAGATTATGTAATCATTCTGCTAGCTTGCAACTTAGGATTTATCTCATGTAAGTTAAAGTTTAGAATTTATTACAAAAGAAGAAATATTAATCAAGAATGCAGAAAAAACTTTTTTAATATAGTACAAATAATGATCTGAATTTACTATGAATTGGTTAATTTATTGCTGAAATTCTATCATTACAGCTATACAATCGTGGAGAACTTTAAGAATACAATGATTTTGAAGTGTTCTACTCCAAATAAATCTATTGCAATTTTCCTGGAGTGAAATAATTGTAATCAATGACAAGATCATAATGCATCTCATATTTAAATTAAATATTGTAACAGATGATATATACATAAGATAGTTTTGACTTACAACTGGGTTCAGAATGATCAGAAATCAAAAATGCTCAAAATTTATGAATTTCTCATTTCTAATGTTTATGATGACACTATACATTATCTTTATCAACATAAAGAACACAAAATTATAAGAATCAGTCACAAAAAAGGATGCTTTTTGTATATCTGTTATGACTAATGCTCAAAGTCTAACCCAGGGCTGTCCAAAAGGCGGTCCCCGGGCCACATGCGACCTGAGAGACTTTCACAATTTGTGATATAATATTACTTTTTAATGTTTTTTCACTTTTATTTATTACTTTTTTTAAGAGATTAATAAAAAGAATTCTAAAATTGAATTATATTAACTCAATTAATTAATTTTTCTTAATTATTAGTAATTATTTAATGATCAACAAGCTATCAATGACACCACATTTTTATAAGACTTTCAATCACGTCAATTTTAGTTTTAGCTATTTCAGTTTAAAGTTTTGAATTGTGACTGTATATTAGTTATTTTTTGATTTCTAACACTCACCATTTTATGGTTGTGTGATTGTTATTGTGAGACTCTGTTTTAATTTTATTTTACCGTTTAATTTATTTTTATTTTACCATGAGTTGGTTGCATTTGTGAAATGAGTGAGAAAAAACGTTGTGTGATTGTTGTTGTGAGACTCTGTTTTAATTTTATTTTACTGTTTAATTTATTTTTATTTTACCATGAGTTGGTTGCATTTGTGAAATGAATGAGAAAAAACGTAAAATAGAAAATGAAAATAGAGTATATGAGGAGTGGTGGGAAAATGACTTTTTCATAACAAATCACATGGGTAAACTGCTTTGTTTAATGAACATTTTCCTAACTTTTGTGATTTTGGTCGGAAAGTAATAGCAACGTTTGGTAGTACTTATTTGTGTGAAAGTGCATTTCCTAACATAAAAATAGCTAAGAATTGATTTGGAACCTGTCTTGGAGATTCTTCTTTTACATATTCTGCAGATAACTATAACAGGAATGGATGCAAATATCCAGCCCTTGTAAATGCTGCTGTCCACCCTCGTTTATCATATTAAATAGGTACATACATACTATTTTTATATTTCTTAACTGTTTATATATTATAACTTTTTGTTAACATGTTTATTGTATGCAATCTGGTAAATATAATTTTGTAACAAGGTTTGTTAATCTAGAAATTTTATTTCCAGATTAACAAACCTTTATTTTCCAAAAAGCGTTATATTTATGTGTTCCATTTGTTGAGACAATAGTGTATCAAGTATCAAAGTCCCTCTCCTCTTTTTTGTAACTGCGGCCCTCCATATGTCTAGTAAACATGGCTTGGGTTCATTTTAATTGGACAGCCCTGGTCTAACCAATTCACAAAGTGCCCGGCCACTTCTAGATTTGGCAAAAGCCTGAAATATACTAGAATCTATGACTACTTCAGACTCTGGCTGGACAATTTGTAATGCACTTGACAATCAATGGCTAATTCGAAAGTCCAAGAAAAAGTGGCCAAAGCAAGAGGTTTTGTTATGACTACTTCAGGCTCTGGCTGGACAATTTGTAATGCCCTTGACAATCAATGGCTAATTCGAAAGTCCAAGAAAAAGTGGCCAAAGCAAGAGGTTTTGCAGAACTAAGTAAGCAGAGTACATTCATACAAATTTTGGCTTATTCACCAGCGAGAATGAGATTATCTGTCATGTCACTTGTTGGTCTTACAATACTAATGAAAGAGATTATAGAATTTATGAATGGGATTGTCTTTCAGAGTAAGGAAAAATGTAGAGAATTATATTTTGGGCTTTGGCCAAATGTCTTGGCCAAATCTAGAAGTGGTCAGCCATTTTGAGAATTGGCTATAAGTCAGGCATTGGCCATAACATATCCAATCCAATCATTGGGTCAGGGACTCAAACCCATTAATTCTGTAATTGGTCAATGCAACTCAATGTATTTCATCATTGTTATAAGTAACAGTGATCATAAGTCGAGAACTACCTGAATATTGTTACTAAGAAAATAATTATTCACAAATATTTATCATCACTAAAAAACTTCTTAAAAAGTTATATTTAACTGAAATAAGAATATTGAAATATGATATCACAAGTTAAGGAAACAAACTGGTAAGGAATCTACACTAAAAGTCATAATAAAATGATTCTTCATTCATGTGTTAACTATATTTTATCTCAAGAAATATAATAAAAAATGCAAAAATTGGCAAATCACAATACTTTGTGTTTGTGACTGATTCATAATACAATATTTTACAAAGTTTTAATCATATCTGTTTATTTAACTGCAATTGATAATGATATATTTTTGTAGATACAATCAATTCTCATTATTCGTGGATTCCGTATTCGCGTATTCGACTATTCGTGAAAATTTATTTGTAACCACAAAACCATTATTCGCAGAGCTTTCGTGCTTATTCACGGACTCCCACTGAGCAGTGAAAAACTGTTAACAATATACCCCCTTTCTCTCTCTCTCTGGAGAGAAAGGAAGAAAGGAAGTTGTTTGTCACCAAATGTAGTCTCTGAATCGGTTTGCCGGAAAATTTCTCAGCTGAGCAGTGAGAAACTGTTAACAATATACCCCCTTTCTCTTTCTCTCTGGAGAGAAAGGAAGTTGTTTGTCACCAAATGTAGTCTCTGAATTGGTTTGCCGGAAAATTTCTCATTACCTATCTTCGCTCACTCCACAGACCACACGTAGGCCAAAAGCCCCTTCATATCGTCTGCAGGTCCTATAGAAGAATGTGACCCTATGCTTGAATGCAGCCTCAAAGTTAGGTGCCTAACTTCCTGCGCATTTGCTTCTTATGCCGAAATTTAGAAGATCTGAGGCAAGAAGAGACACAGACAAGGCTGATGCAGTTTTCCAACGCAGTTCAGAAAGACAATGTGTCAGCTGTCATATCAAACATCTTGCAACATCAATCAAAAATAAGATTTTATTTACTACATAGTTAATGTTTTTAAAGATCAAAAATAAGATTTTATTTACTACATAGTTAATGTTTTAAAAAATTAAATAAAGATTTTTTGTAATTATAATATTATATATAGTACTATACACTGCATATTCTGTAATTATCTGTAAGTAATGTAATACATATTAAATAAGGTGTCTGTAAACAGAAAAACACACATAAACCAAGTATGAAAATGTTGGGAAGAAAGGTTCGCAGGAACCTAACTCTATATTTCCTATAGGCACAATGGTTCACTATTCGCTAATTCAGTATTCGTGAAGAATTTATGGAACGTAACTACCACGAATAGCGAGAATCGACTGTATATTTTTTCTGAGACTATAAAAAATTTTGTAAAACTACAATTGAGTCAGCATTTATCTTCAATGAAATAAACAATTAATATTACAGGAAACTACTTGCTTTAAACCAATTATAAGACAAACAATTAAAATTATGAAAAAGAGTAATTTTTTTAATAATCAAATTAAAATTTAAGATTGTAATAATTATAATTCAGAACTTAAGGAATTCAATTTTTAAACTAAAATTTTCCATTATATACACAAAATATAAAAAAAATTTAAGATACCACATTATAGTATTAACTAATTTGGGGAATAACCAAACATTTTTTGAATTTGGACTATAGTGTCACCATCTAAAATATAAATAATTTATTAATACAGTCATATCTCGACTTAAGTCATTTTCGACTTTAGATTGGGTTTTTTGTTAATAGGAAAAAATAAGTCTACTAAAGGCTGGATTTCACAGATGTAAAACACAATGTAAATATTTTGGAGTATTGATGCTGATGATAACACTTCCATAGTATGGCTAGATGCTGCGTCTTTACGCTGAAGTTCACTCTTGTTCAACTTTCTATGTTGCCTACAAGCATACATTGACCATTCATCCAACTGGGATATGAGCTGGTTGTCAAAAGTTTTTTTACTCTGAAATGATATATATCATGCATTCATACAGTTCTTTTAAATTTTGAATTTTGTGATTACAAATCATGACATTCAATAATTTCATGAATGAAGCCATCGATAAATAAAAAGTTCTTCAGTTTTGTATCCATATTGAATCAGCTAACTTCAAATGATGTCATAGTAATTGATCAATAGCTAAACGATGTAGTTTATTTATGTTACGTCATATGCTATTAGTTTGATCATCAGTATGCTTGACATTTTGTGTGCAATGCATTTACATCAGCATATTAATGTTCCATTTATGCCTTGAGACCCAGCCTTATCCTCAGTTTATGCAATTGTACGTTACCTCAATAAAGTTATTAAAAATTCATAAAATCACCTAAAACCCAATAAAAAAAGGCAAAATCACATAAAAGTGAATAAAATAATGATTAATATGCACAAAATAATTTATTTAGAAGCTTAAAAATACAGTGGGTGATTGGTTAACGAACATAATCCGTTCCAAGACAATGTTCATTATCCGAATTGTTCGTTAACCGATAATCGATTTTCCATAGGTTTTTTATGGGAATTTGATTAATTCGTTCCGGAGACCCAAAAAACAAATAAAAAATTATATAATTTCTTAGTACGTTTATTTATATGTAATAACAATAATATATACATACACAGTCTTGCGTTTTCATCTATATGTTTATTTTCCAATAAAGAATCTGTCCAATATTGATTGCTTTTCTCTCTCCTTCAGGATTTTTCGGAAGTGATTAATAGCATTCTCATGGTAGAGATCCCCAAGCCTATTGACTTCAACCTGGTATGGGTGCCATTCTAAGACTAAAAAATTGTAAAATTTCTCTCTTACTTTCTTTAATAAATCTTTGATTTGTTTTATGTTGTCTCTGAGTTCATTTTAATCGGGAAAAACTACTGTTTTTCCATCCTTACCATAAGTCCACGAACGCAAAGGCCTAAGTTATTCCGTTAGGTTAGTTAAGCCGAAATATCCTCATGGAATATTTTTATCCGCAAAGGCCTAAGTTATTCCGTTAGGTTAGTTAAGTCGAAATATCCTCATGGAATATTTTTATCTGGAGTGGTCACTTATAGAGCCACCATCATCACAGGCTGACCAACACCCATGATGGCTACTTATAGAGCCACCATCATCACAGGCTGACCAACACCCATGATAAGATAAATCTCTATCACTTATAGAGCTGCCATCATCACAGGCTGACCAACACCCATGATGGAGTCAAACGAAAGGATGAGTTTCAACGGACCAGGCCCAGATCCCTCCTGAAAATTTGGAGGAATGGGATCCCCGGATCCTCCAGAATGTTAAGCCACAGCTTTACCATGCAGCTATTGGGCTGACCTGGCATTCTGTCAGTCCAAGGGTCCCACAGTTTGTTCTGTGAAGTGTTCGTTATCCAAACATGTGTTCGTTTATTCTGTCAGTCCAAGGGTCCCACAGTTTGTTCTGTGAAGTGTTCATTATCCAAACATGTGTTTTCGTTAACCAATGAGGTGTTCGTTATCCGAACATGTGTTTGTTAACCGAACATAAAAATCGGGAAAAACCACTGTTAGTTCCATGAGGTGTTCGTTATCTGAACATGTGTTCGTTAACCGAACATAAAAATCTTTAAAAAAGTGTTCGTTAACCGATCACCCACTGTATTATTACCAATGTTATGGAGTTATTTATAGGGAGTGTAGGTCATTGTTTAAAGAGTTTGTTTGACTTAAGTCAAGTATTTGAACAAATTAATGATGTAAGGTGAAGTATGACTGCAATTGCAGTTTAATTTTAAATAGTAAACTTAATAAATCGGCACCAAGCTTTTTGGCAATTGACTGCTGAAGAGTTTAGTGTTAATTGGGAAATCTCTTATCATTGCAACTTGCAATAATAGTACTGTATAAGCAAGATACAAATAACATCTAGCATTTTTTTCTTTTTATAAAGTTTTCTTATGAATAATTTTTTACAATAGGTGAACTGAATTTCAGAAAACAAATCAAAATTTAGATAATCTTATTTTAAAAAAATATTTTTTGTAGTTTAAAATTTGACTAAAAATCTTTATTTTTTTAATCTATAAAAAATTTGTTTCTTAATGTCATATTCATTTAAATTTATTAAATATATATTTCTGAATCTCAATTCTGATACATAAATATATTCTTCCTTTAAGGTAGCTTGCCTCTATACAAGTAATCATTGCAAGAAAGTTCTCTTGGAAGAGGAATGTATTTTTGCATAATACAAAAAATTTTCAAGAAATGAAACTTTTAAGAATATATTTTTGATGAATTTAAACTAAATTGAATATTGAGAACAAGTTTCTTATATATATATAATTTTATTAATAAGTTTATATATATATATAAACTTAATAAAATTTAAAATTTATAATATATTTTTTCAATTTACGGAAACGCTTCTGCTTTCCACTATGGAGGACCGGGGTTCGAATCTCGAGTCCACTCCTTGAAAATATTTATCATGGGGTCCGGGCCCGGCCCGTCGATCCCCGTCCTCCACAATCCAGCTGACTCTTCCGCAGGGGTGGGCAGCCTGTGGAAGGACTTGTTAGCTCCGCCACTTAGTTCTCTTATTGAGTGTAAGTTGCGCCATCTGTTGACAAAAAAAAAATGGTTTTCTATAGTTAGCGAGCGAGGCGTTATCATCAGCGGCCCTGTGTTGAAGAAGAAATCAGAGGAGATCGCTAAAAAATTAATAATTAGGTACCTAATTACTATTTTTTTACTTATTATTTATTTACCTACGATTTACATATTTTATTTTAGAATTTATCACATTATTTATTTACCTACAAATTACATATTTTATTTTAGAATTTATTATGATGACAGCTGGACCAAAATGGCTTAGTCCCAACGTGTCCTGATCTGTAGAGAAGGATTCTTAGGTTACTTAATGTTGCCGGGACAAAATGGCTTAGTCCCGACGTGTCCCAATTAAGCGGAATCCATTGTATTTATTTAAAAAAGTGTACAATAAATTTAAAATTCGATAAATTACATACCTTGGATGGACTGCTCAATATTAGAAAAACGAAGTTAGCCGAAACGTTGTAATTTCGGCCAACAACGATATAGCAAATTGACTTTGTTAGGATCTAGTCATCACATTTATTAACACAAATGGGATACATCTGGCCACCGAAACAAAGTTAATTTGTTATATAGTCGAATTTACGTTGGCGTCCGCCATGCTGTTGGCCGAAATTGCAGCGTTTCGGCCAGCTTCGTTTTTCTAGCAGTCTATCCAGTTTTACTACGGCCTACACTATACGATGCATACTTTACAATCACAAAATCTTTCGTTTATCAAAATACTGTTATTTATAAAATATTTATTTTGACACGATTGCTTTGAGTGGTAGACAGTGCACTCTGGTGGCGGCCTGCGAACTATTGGTCACATTATGTGACACGTCGGGACCCTTTTCAATGCTGGGTTCGTGACGAAAGTCTCAGATCTTACTCCCTCTCGGCAGGCAGCCGGATGGCCGAGTGGTAACGCGTTGGCGTGCCACGCAGGAGGACCCGGGTTCGCGTCCCGGATTTTTTCGGGGGACTGGACAGTACCTCGCTGGGTACAATCCAGCCCCCTCCACGGGTATGGATGCAGCCCGTGGTTGGAACTGGCCCCGCCCCCTTAGTAATCTCCCTGATTGGAAAGAGGCCGTAACATAAGCAAAATTAAAAAAAAACCCTCTCGGCGGCTCTGTCTGAGATAATCTCTTAATATATCTTAAGTTATACATTTGACTTTTAGAAAATTTAGATACTCTCTTAATATATCTTAAGTTAAACATTTGACTTTTAGAAAATTTAGCAAATGGTCACGTCATTGAATAAAATTTCGATGATAAACCAATTTACCGTTAAAATTAATCTCAAGCTATTACTTTAGTAATAGAATAGCTATTGTCGGTCGGATTGCCGCGTGGAAACGTTTCAATTTTCCACTTCCCACTCTGGAGGACCTTGATTCGATTCTCCGGTCCCACTTCTTGGAAATATTTATCATCGGACCAGTCAAGCCCCGTCATCCTACAATCCGGCTGATGCTTCTGCAGAGGAGGCAGATTGTTTTGTCCCGCCATATAGTATCCGTACTCTTAACGAGTGGAAGGTGACATCATCTGTTGAGTCCCCCCTAAAAAACTTTTTAATTTGGAAAATATTTCAATAAAATAAGTATATCAATCATCATATTCTAAGTCGGGTGGGCAATTTTTTTCTGTCGAGGGCCGGATATACAATTTTCAGGATGAAGCGGGCCGTATAAAAACTGAAGTGACTAAGGGCGAATTTAACCTTACGCGCCGTAATTATGTAATTATTATTATTATGTAATTATGTAATGGAATTATTGATGATAACATTAGCTACTCTATTAATAATTAATAAAAACTACTTTGACATTAAATGACTACGTTCAAGCAAGATTGATTCTTGCACAAACACATTCTCTCTCATCACAAGAATAATGGTTGTGCCAATTTATCTGCACACATTCTTGTCAATCGACTATCGTGTGTAACCACTTTTGTGATACTTGCACAAAGAATATATTTGTGATCAATATTATTCATATGTAGTCACTTTTCTGATACTTACACAAAGAACATATTCGTGTATCAGTATTATTTTTAAAATATACTTTTCTTGTGTTATTTTCTTAGTTTCTGTTTGTAAAAAAGATTTCAAAAGCATCCGTAGAAACTATTTTTTTTTTCATTAGAAACTTAAGTATTTCATCAAACTGATTGATTGCTAACAACCTATTACATCGGAATGTAAATTAGGTACCTATGTAATTAATTTTGTAAAAACAAATTTACAACTTAATGTGAATGCTACCTACATAATTATTTTTGTAAAAACAAATTTACAACTTAATATGAAGGTGGAATTTGCTATGTTCATAGTTAATTACATCATCAAAATTTGGAGTAACTCGGTAATGTACGTGTATACTAGCGATAGTATCCGTTATTTTACACTACAAAGTATCCATTATTTTATTTTTTCTTTTCTAGTAGAATTTTTACAAATGTGGGTCTCGAAACTGTAATGTGTTCTAATTTATGAGGCGGGCCGTATAAGATGCCTCCGAGGGCCTTTTGCCCACCCCTGTTCTAAGTTACGTTCGTAATCGATAACTTAGTTTCCGATTCATATGATTTAGGAAAATGCGTTAAATTTCCATAAATCGTCACACTCAGTTATTATTTATGGCTTATTTAACCAAAACAATTTTTTTTATTTGACAACAAAATTTTAAATTTATATCAATAGCTCAGAGACTATTTAGTATAAATGCTTATTTTAAATTCGTTAGTTATTCTAGTCGCATCACAATGAATTTTTTAAAAATGTTTTAAGAAATATAGCGCACAATCTTCTATTAATCATTTACTTTCAACAAGGTTTTAAATATCTATTTTGCGAATTAAGATACAATTTCAATCAAAACATTTTTATTCATTCTCAATAACTTGCTGTTCATCTGAAAATTTTGAAACTATTTTTAAAGATTTAATCTAGAATTGTTTAAACCGCTTATATATTCAGAAATTTTAGGTGAAATTGCGATTTGCTCTTAAATTTGCATTTTCCTTAGCTTTTTGTTGATTTAAAAAATTTCAAAAAGTTTAAAGAGAATTCTTCATTAAATATAATCAAATGTATCAATTAATGAAATTCGCAAAATCTTATTACATCATTTCAGCTTAAAATAACTAAACATGCACTTTAATGCTAACAAATATTGATATTGTTATATATATAAAATAATTTATTGGAACAGTTTTAGTAAAAATTGTTACAAGTCTAGTACCTATTTATTCCTAATATACATTATATTCTAATAA
The DNA here is from genome assembly GCA_000484575.1 of Olivierus martensii. Lineage (NCBI taxonomy): Eukaryota > Metazoa > Arthropoda > Arachnida > Scorpiones > Buthidae > Olivierus > Olivierus martensii. Next base: position 65,205 of record AYEL01065623.1, read on the forward strand.
AAGTACATGAAATTTCTAACAAGTAATTTTATAAAATTTAAATCCTATTCCGTATCAAAATGTAGTTTAGTTCTGAGTCCATTATTATAGTTAATAAATTAAAATAATACACTCCAAGTTACATGTTTCTCTTACACGAATTATAATACGCAAAGAATGTTAAAACTTTGAATAGTCTTATTATGAAGTTCTTGATTAACATCCCGTATCTTTTGTTCTACTGATAATTCTGGTTCGTATTGCTATACTTCCTTTTATTTCCAGTAACTTTATCCAAAATCTTTTGCCGTAGTCATACTTAATCATGATTTTCCTTTTAAATTTTATTCTTGATCTGTAAGAAACGCAAAATTGTATAACAATTACTAAAATACAATTCATTTTTCAGTTAATGATCGTTGCTACAATATAATTTGTTGGATCACTCATTTTCTAATTTCTTCTTCGTAATTTTTCTAATTTATATTATTAGCCATTACTCTCTCTAAATCGTCTTCAAAAATTTTTAATAGAAAAACATTTTCCCTAAAAAAAATTTTTCTAAATTTATCTTTGAATCAAAACTGAAATGTATACAAATGATGAGACTTCAAGAGAATGATATATCATTTTTGTAAACTATATAGTGCTAAATTTTATATTCATTTTATTATCAAAATAAATTAAAATATTCATTTCAGAAAACATTATTTTTGAGAATTATTTTTTATAGAAAATATAAATTTTGGTCAATAAATGGAAAACAAAATTAATTTTTAATTTAAATATTCAAACTATATCTACAGAATACTATGGATTATATTGAAACAATTATGCCTATATAATATCTGTCTTAATATAAAAAAAAAATTAAAGGAACAATACAAGTTGTATACTTATTACAGATTTTTTTGGTATACTGTACATTGTTATTGGATATAAATTTATATGGAATTTTATCCAATAATTGAAAGTTTTACTCCATTACAAAAGTAATTTATTCCATACATAATATATAAACTGCCATTTCATAATATAAACTATTTTTAGAATATTTTTTATTAATCATCAAAAATGAGATAAATTTTTATATGTATAATTTGCATATTTCGTAAAGCTACTTTATAAAATATGTGATACAAGTAACCATATTTGAAAATTGCAAAACCTCATTCCAGAAATAATGCCATAGACAATAACAATTTTTAATGAAACTTAAAATATCCCAACATCTGAATGAACGATTTAATACTGAAACAAGTTATTATACTGCTTAATTGTAACTTTACAACACATCACTAAGCAATCAAACTGATTTACTCTATGTTTTTTAATGCGTTTGTTGTACATATAAAGAATAAACTTTTAAAAAACAAAAGCACTAATTGCAGTTTAAGTCTATAAAATCAGGATAAATATTTATTAAAATAACGTTTTCGATCTTCAAACGAGATTCTCATCAGTTTTCAGTTCTTACAAGTTAGAATACAAAAATTTTTAAATACAGTCGTTCGTATATAGCAGCGCTTCTCAAAATTTTTTCATTCATGACCCCCATTTTTCATTACGAGATTTTTCGCGACCCCAGGTATTAAATATAAAATAAAACATACAAGTACATAAATCATTTGCACACTTATTAAGATGAACACAATCAACCAACTACACTGAAAATTCATATGTTGTCATGCGTTAAATATTGGGCGTTTGTGAAATTACATATAAACTGAAATTCAAGTGTTTGAATTTAATTTTTGCTACCCCATTTGGGGTCGCGATCCATAGTTTGAGAAGCGCTGGTATATAGCATGTCTTCTTGCAACGTAAAACAGAAATAAATACGAAAATAATAAAAATTAGAATAATTATTATTTATTGATTTTATGTAAAGATTTTATACAATGGAAAATGATTTAACTAAAATCGTATAGTATCTCTACTGAATCGGCATAATAATCATTATATATTATAATTTATGCTGTATTGCCACGCCTTCGAAACGGACACGCTTGGTTGATTGTTAATAACTACCGCAATATTACTAGTAATTCTTCCAGGAGTAAATTTTTGCTGCTTGGAGAAGTTTTTACGACTTTTGCTTCCTTCCATAAAATTTGCAAGTTGTATTCGTAGAACCTCTTAGCTAGGGCGGTAGAGAGATTGCCATTCATTATATCACGTTGGTGTTTAATTCTTAACGATAAGTTCCTAGATGTTACGCCTATATATTCTTCTTGTTGATTTAGTGTTATATTACGAATAGGTAATAAACTCCAGATCGCTGTTGTTTATTGTATGGTTCTTTATCATTTCGAAGTCTTGTAAACACAGTAGAATTTCTTCTTTAATTGGTGCAAGCTTAGCTAGCCCCTTCATATATCTTCTATTTACAGAGGTTAGACGTTCATCTTGTTTTGCGAACGATTTTGCGGATTAAAGTTATTCTTGATCTTCTTAACAACAAGAACTAGATTACATAATTAGGATAGGAAGTATGCGTGGATACACGTACAAGTTTATTTTAAATATTTATATGATGATCCAGAATAACTTTAATCCGCAAAATCGTTCTCAAAACATAGATGAACATTATGCTGGTCTAACCTCTATAAATAAAAGACATCTAAGTATATCATATTAAGGGGCTATGCTTGCACCAATTAAATCTACAGCAAGAAAGTTACACACGACCTTAGCAGCAAGAAGAAATTCTACGGTAGGGATGCACAAACCGCGGCCAGCCTCACCATGTGTTATTTTAACAAGTCATAAATCAGCGAAATATTGTGTGTAGTTTTGAACAATGCACTTACTCAAATAATATTTTTCTGATGTGAAATAATTTTTATAATAGTTCGATAATAATGTTTTAAGCAATAAGAAATAATAATAATCATATTTGTAATAATAAACATTTTTTTTAATAAAATTAATTTCAACACAAAAAAAAAAAACTACTTTTGTGCTGAAATTAATTTTATTAATCATCAATAGTAGGATGCATTATTATATATATATTTTTTTTATTTTTACTGTATTTGTGTGTGAAATAGATGATTTAAAAAATTGTATATGCGCACATGCATTGCCGCTTAACTAATGAAAATTTAGAATGGTTAAATTAATGCAATACCACCCATCCAATTAAAAATTCTTTGTTTACTTCTGATTATGTTGCTTTGTAACATGTAATTAATAAACATAATATGATATATAACTTTTGTAGTTTTTTGGCGGCCCTCCTACAAGTCACTGAGAAACTATGTGGCCCTTGGTCTTAATAAGTCTGTGTATCCCTGAATGTTTACAACATTTCAAAATGATAAAGAACCATACGATGAACAACAGCGCTCTGAAGTTTATGTTATACCTATTCGTAATATAACACTAAATCAACAAGAAGAATATATAGGCGTAACATCTAAGAACTTATCGTTAAGAATTAAACACCAATGTGATATAATGAATGGCAATCTCTTTATCGCCCTAGCTAAGAGGTTCTACTAATACAACTTGCAAATTTTATGGAATGAAGCAAAAATCGTAAAAACTTGCCCAAGCATCAAAAATATACTCCCGGAAGAGTCATTAGTAATAGCACAGAGAAAGAAATTTGCGGTAGTTATTAACGATCAACTAAGCGTGTCCATTTCGAAAGCTTGGCAATACAGCATAAATTATAATATATAATGATTATTATGCCGATTCAGTAGAGATACTTATACGATTTTAGTTAAATCATTTTCCATTGTATAAAATCTTTAATTATTATTTATTGATTTTATGTATTCTAATTTATTATTTTCATATTTAATTAAAATTTATGTACAGTATTTATTTCTGTTTTACGTTGCAAGATATCGTACATACTTAATCGAATGTACGAACGACTGTATATAAAAATTTTTGCATTCTAACTTGTAAGAACTGAAAACTGATGAGGATCTCGTTTGAAGATTGAAAACGTTATTTTAACAAATATTTATCCTGGTTTTATAGACTAAACTGCAATTAGTGCTTTTGTTTTTTTAAAAATTTCGTTCCTAATTTTGCAGAGTTTTTGGAATAAAAGAATATAAATATAATTAGAAAAATTATTGTAATGATTATTATGTAATTATGAAATGACAAATTTTTGTGATGAAGCAGAGTTCTTTTTTTGTGGATATAATAGATTTTGCAACATATCTCAAAAATAATGTTAGGAATCAAATATAAATTGTATAAATTATATTGGTGATGCTATTAATTTGAAATGGAGAGATTCAAAATTAATACAATATATGAAACTATCATCATCTTGAAAATAAAAAAAATATGCTTAACTTTTGCAACTTATTAAAGTCAGAACAAATGTAGAACAATAAACCAATATAATTATGTATAAAATAAACAAACCAATCATAAAAAGTAATTATTACTGAACCTTTATTGTCTTTATTTTTAACAGCAACTGACTATACATTCATTTATATACATTTATATTTATTTGAAGTTAAGAGCATTTGCAATACAAATATTTTGATTTCTATAATAGTTCAGTTTCATGATAATATTGTAATTAATGTGTTCTAACATTTGATGTTTCTACATGAAATGTGTAAATAAATGGAGTATTTTGAATTATATATAAATTATGATGTAAAATTTGAGATTCAGATAAAACAAATTATAAAATTCTTAAGAAGATAGCTTTCACACTCTACTATATTTCATCATCTACTGCTATTATTCAATTTAACTAGATAAAAAAAAAGCTCTCAAGTTGTTTTAATTTCATTTATTAAATTAGTTTTGTTGAGAAAATTTCACTATTTTTACATCTATTTTCAGCTATTTTAATAAGAAAATTATCTTATTGGAATGGTTGATGATAGGTATAAAAATGCCAAAAATGTTCCCAACATTAAGTGAATTGAAACTGCTGCAATTTGACAAGTTTTATCCAAAATTAATTAAATTATACTATCTATATTTTTTCTATTACTAGTGGATAAAAGTTTTATATTAAGTAGTCACAATTAAGAAAAATCTTTTAATAATATACTATAAAAAATGTATGACTAAAAAACAAGTTTCAAATGAACATAATTGTTTTTCCCTATTCTTCTTTAAATTTATGTCAAAAAAAGGAATAAAAATTTTTTTGCCATTATTAATATAATTAAAAATTATTGATAAATTAAACAAAATGATAGTGATTGATTTTTTTTTGGTGGTAGAGTTTACAGCTTATTAAGATTAGAAATCCCAAAAAACACATTATGACATGAAAGATACAAAATATATTAGTGAATTCATTAAAGTGTTGATTCTATTTCAGTTATTTTTGTTCAAATAAGCAATTAGCTTTTATACTGAATTTATTTACATAAAAATATTGTTCATTTTTTATCATTGTATTGTATATCATCAAAAAGTTTACAATATAGAATATACTGTATATATACAATGTATGAATTAGAAACTTAAGAACAGGAAGAGAAATATGAATAGTTGAAAATATTGATATGGATTATATTTACAATAAACACTGTTAAAATTCATGATATGCTCAACCCCAAGAACAATGTAATAGGAAGACAAATATATTATAGTATTAATGATATAAGAATGTTAAGATTGATTCTCAAGTAATTATCTTACAGATGTTGAGAAAATATATATGTATATATATAAATATAAATATTCTAATAATGATTTTTGATTTGCATACGTAATTATCACAGAAAATGGAATGTTAACAGACATTCAAGACTAATTAGTAAAGACGAAAATCAAATTTGGATGGGACTGAACTCTTCTTCATTTATTTTGTAATTATCACAGTTCAGAATGGAAACAGTCAGCTGACTGAAGATATACTGACAAGAGGTGATTTTGTATAAGCATCCAAAGTTCTTTTAGTTAGGGGACTGAAAATTATATTTAAAATAATTACATCAACTGTAAAAAACATGAAATACATTTTTAATAGAAATTGTTATGTTAAAGCAATGTTATAAATGTATTATTTCTTTATTAAAATAAAATTTTAGTTAACATTCAATATACTCCAATATATTCATCATAATAAAAAAAAATATATTAATATGAATTGTGTGCAGAGGACAAATGTGAAATATAGTGATATTAGTTACAAATTTACATACGGTGTTCGATTTGGCTCAACCCACTCAACTGTAGCTCCTACTGGCAATCCACTTGGAAAATTAGCTGCAAGCTAAAAAAATTATTTAATATTTAATCAAGAATAAACTCAATTTTAAAATTTAAAAAAGTCATACATAAATTCTTACTTGTTGGTTTTGTAATATTGTATAGCATTGTTCTAAACAAAGAACAGTTGCGTGAGCAGTAGCTTTTAACAGCAATACATCCTGAAAAATCATTTTAATCTGTTTTTTAGAATATACTTCTATAAATATTTCATATTTTAAAAAAATGAAATTAATATTTCTAATAATGTAATAATTTTTCTTTTAAAGAATGAGTTTCAATACTTAATTATTGGAAATAATGAATAAGTTTAATAATTGTTTATTCAATAAAAATACAATTGGGCAGGATATTTAAAACTGACATAATATGTTTGTGGTATATATGTCAATTTTAAGGGAAGCATGCAAACTGTCTAGCTATGCATGCATCCATATTTTCATATTTCAAGAATTATTGAATTGATTTTGATCAAATTCAGTATTTTTGAATTTCTTCACAATAATCAACTTAATAAAGTTGAAATTCAATATTTCTTTCTCAGATAATCTCAAAATTAGCTTTTTCTTCAATATAATATTTCAAAATAATTATATCAAGCTTATTTTCATTTAAAAAATGGAAATAAGCCTGCAATAATATAACCAAAATAAACAATTTTTATAACGTAAAGCAACTTATTTGTCAAAAGATTGCAAATGAATAAAATTTGTTACATCTGAATTTTATTTTTTAATTGATGGATAATATGATCATAAATATTTATAAACAATTAATTTCTAAAAAATAATAAGTATTTTTAAATCTTACATATTTCATAGAAAAAAAACTGATGTTTATGAAAACAAATAGTGGTTAGCCTATGGAGAAGAATAATGTAGAGTGCCAGCTATACAATATGTATTTTTACTAGGTGTTTTTAACTATAAATAATATAATTTTTCAAAATTTAAAATAGCTATAAATTGAATATCAGTCCAAATAAAAAAATTTCTGAAAGGCAAAAGACTGAATCTGTCTGTTGAGTATAAGCTAATTCATTATAATTTGGATTAATGCTATTTTTAAAAGTACCATATTATTTCTTTTTTCTCTTGAAGATGAGTAGATGGTTGTTGATGACCTTAATTTTATTCTAGAATAAAAAAACGATGAAGAAATTGATATTTCTTATAAAATTTCAAATTAGAAGATATAAAAATTATAGCTAGAGAGTTAAAAAGTACTAATTTTTTTCTTTTAATATTTTAGAAATAATATAATAAATAATTGTATATCCTATCACAATTTTCATACAATCACTTTTTCAATTATTTTTTAAGAAAACTTTTTCGTATTTTTATTATAGCTAAATATAATTATGCTTTATAATTTGTTAACTAAAAATTACAAAAAGTTTTTGAATTTGATAATTTTTGGAAAAAAATGGCTATTTGTTGGTCATTTTTGAAACAGCTATTTCTTACATATTAATGTATTGAAAATTTGCCAATAAAACATGCTATTTAGTTTTTCTTTGAATTTGCATGTATTCTACATTGTAACTTTGAGAGACAACTATAGAGAAGAATTCTAAGTGAAAGTTTCAGATTCACTAAACTAAATGAAAACTTCATAGAAATTTAATATAGTTGAAATGCAAATAAATTTATTATTCATTTTTTTTTACTGAATTTTAATAATTATAATTTTTAGGTATATTATTGTATACAGTAATACCCTGAAATTACGTGATAGGTGGGACCAACAAAACTCATGTAAGTCAGGGTACAACTTCATATAAATACATATAAATTTGGTTTAATTGGGATCAAGAACTAACAAAATTACTAGTTTAGAAGAAAATTTTCTAATAAAATTGCAGTTCTTTATACATATTAATAAAAAATATTAAAAAAATAAATGAGTTACGTAAAAAATTATTCACTTTTATTAATTATCATACTATAATTTCAGCATTTTTTCTCTCACAGCAATAATACCATGACGTTTACTAATTATGCTTGAGTTCAAGGATTCCATCTCAGTAATAATACCATGATGTTTATGAATTATGCTTGAGTTCAAGGATTGAGCATTTTTCACCATATCGAGAATTCTTCATTATCTTTTATGATTGTTCTTACTGTGGATTCTGGTAGCTCAAACTTCTTTACCAATTCACAAATTTTCATTCTGTTATCAAAATTCTTGATAATGTTAACTTTACATGCAAAAGATATTGTTTTCCTTTTCTTACAAGGTGCAGGAGAATCAGATTTACTTTGTTTGGATGACAGTTTAAGGATTTAGAAAACATATAACAAAACAATCTTAACTTTTGTTGATCATTATCGTGCTTGTAGAGTTGGCGTGAAACGTGTCCAATGCATATCACAGCAAGATAGCATGCAGCAGTGTTACCAAACCATGTAAGTCGGGTTATTACTGTATTTTAATTTTATGGATGACTATTCAGATTTTTTGTCATTAATTTGAAAGTCAGTAAAACAATGACTTCTGAAAATTTCCCTGTTGATGAAAAATTTTATTAAAAAAAATCAAAAATTCTCAGTGTAAATATAATTAGATTCTCAACTTATGAGATTCAGTTCAAACCATGCTGTTTTAAGTTAGACTTGCCAGAAATTGAAAATGCTCAAAATTTATGGCTTTTCACAATTAAATTTTATTAGGACATTATATATTATCTTAGTAAATATAAAGAATATAAAATTACAAGCAGACAAAAAAGAACATTTTATATATCAGACTATTGGATTCAGGACTCAAACTCATTGAACTGCATTGACCAATCACAGAATTTACTTGATTATATGACCATCATAAGTCAGACTTCCTGAATGTGATATGATATTTTAAATGAACAAAGTTATAATTACAGTTAACTTTAATTAAATAAATCTGATATGCATTACATTTAATATACTTTTAATTATTAATATATTTCTATCTATGTTATGCAGTGTGTGTACATATACAATACAAATTTTATTTAATTATATATTTTAAATAGTTTATTTTTAATTTTATCTTTAATATATATATATATATCTCAGACAATGGTTACTATTGGGTTGTTTGGAAAGTAATTTTGTTTTTTTCATAAAAATGAATGACAATTTTTTTATAGTATATAAATATTTTAATTAATTATATATTTTTTTTATAGTATATAAATATTTTATTTAATTATATATTGACCATTTGTCCAACACATGTGCCTTCTTTCCGGTAGTATCATTATTTCATGCTCGTAGAATTTCTAATCTTTGCTTGGAAAAACTGAACCAACTGATTTTTGACATCCTCATTTAAACTAAGTGTTTTGCCATCTAAAAATTCTGTAAAGACTGACTGTGTTTTGCCCTCTAAAAAATTCTGTAAAGACTGGAATAAGTAATAATAGGAGGATGCCAGATATGGCGATTATGGTAGGTATGGTAGCTCATCCCATTCAAGCTGTAATAGCTTCTGGCGAGTAATCAAACTAGTATGAGGTCTAGCATTGTCATGATCGAAACACTATGCCTTTTTTGTTAATCAATTCTGGCATCTTCTAATTGATGGAATCACTCAATTTGTCCAATTAGTGGCAATCACTTCCAAATTAACTGTAGAATTGTATGGAAGAAGCTCAAAAAAACCCTCTTGAAATCTCACCAAACAAAGAGCAACTCCAAAAACCAATATTCATTTTTTTTGATGAATATCGGGTTTTGGAGTGCTTTGAGCTGGTTCATTTCTTCTACTCCATGATTACAACAAAGTTGAATGCAAATAAACAATCCATTTTTCATCAACAGTTATGATTTGCTTCAGAAAGGATCATTTTCTTCACGTTTCAACAGCTAATTACAGATGTCGATGCAATGGAGCAAATCTTTCTTTGAGAACATGTGGAATTCAAATATCAATGTTTCAACTAGTTGTGAACAGTTGAATTCAATAAATTCAATTTTAATAACAATTTCTCATGTTGTTATTCAGCAGTTTGCTTCAACCAATACCTTTATTTTGTCATCTGCCTCCAAATAAAAATATTCCACGAGGATATTTCAGCTTAATTAACCTAACGGAATGACAGGCTTAGGCCTTGCACATTCGTAGACTTATAGATAAGGATGGAAGAACAGTAGTTTTTCCCGATTAAAATGAACTCGGGACAACGTAAAACAAATCAAAGATTTATTAAAGAAGGTAAGAGAGAGATTTTACAATTTTTTGGTCTTAGAATGGCACCCATACCAGGTTAAGGTCAATAGCCTTGGGGATCTCTACCACGACAATGCTATTAATCACTTCCGAAAAATCCGAAGAGCAGCAGCGATATTGCATAGAGAAAAGCAATCGATATTGAATAGATTGGAGAGAAAAGCAATCGATATTGGACAAATTCTTTATTGGAAAATAAACATATAAATGATCAGGATTTTTTGGAAGTGATTAGGAAGGAGAGAAAAGCAATCGATATTGGGCAAATTTTTTATCAGAAAAACATAATAGATGAAAATGCAAGACAATGTATGTATATATTATTGCTATTACATATAAATAAACATAAATAAAAAAATTATATAATTTTTTACTATGTTTTTTTGGGTCTCCGGAACGAATTAATCAAATTCCCATGAAATCCTATGGTAAATTGATGATCGGTTAACGAACAATTCGGGTAACGAACATTTCCTTGGAACGGATTATGTTCGTTAACCGATCACCCACTGTACTACAGCCATTTTTAACTAGCACTTTTTACGTTTTTTAGAAATTAAATATGTTCTAAAACGTCCGAACGGAATCCAATATCGGATGTTCTAGCTAAAGCCATTTTTAACTCTAGCACTTTTTACGTTCTTTAGAAATTAAATATGTTCTAAAACGTCCGAACGGAATCCAATATCGGATGTTCTAGAACGTATTTAATTTCTAAAGAACGTAAAAAGTGCTACAGTTGAAAATGGCTTTAGTATAGCCAAAAACATTTCTCTGAAAGTGTTTTTAGTGAATAAAAGTTTTTTGGACTGCTAGTTAGTGCTATTATTTGATCTTTAATACTATAATAACGAACAAGAAATGCATTTGAAATTCCTATGGTTTTCTGTCCAATAAAAATAATTTTAAAATATATTAAAAAAAATAACAAAATGAAAAGTGATGAAGAGGATATATTCAGTTTAAACAATAATTGCAAATCAGAAAATTTAAATGATACTACATACTTCCTGTTTTAGAATGGATTATATACATAGATTTTATACATAGTTTCTACATAATTTTCATGTTTGTATGTTTTATTATACAAATGATTACAATATATGTACAACTTGTATAACAAAGATACATACAAACATGAAACTTATGTAATTCTATAATTATAATTTGCAACTTTCAAAAATAGCTTAAAAAACAAATTAATATGAGAAGAGAATTTACATCCAAAATTAGAAGGATAAAAATGGAAATTTCAGATACTTCAGATTTAAATAATTTATGATTGCATTCTTCAAGTATTAAATAAGTTGGTTATTGTTAAACCTTAATTATGATAAACGCCTTTAAGAGCAGTTTTCTGTTTTGAATCTTAATTATATATTGACCATTTTGGTTCGACACATGTTGCCATCTTTCTGGTAGTAGCACGATTCCATGCTTGTAGAATTTCTGATCTTTGCTTGCAAAAAATTAAATAAGTTTAATTTATACAAACTATTGTGTAATTATACAGAAGTATAGTAAATTTAAAAATAGCATTTTATATATGACAGTATACTTTACACATCATATATTTTCACATACATGTATACACAATAGATCCTGATGTATAAATCAAGAAGCTTAATTAAGGTTTAACAATAAGCACTAATAAGTAGTCCAAAGTTAATTCTCAGTAAAACATTTAATTTATTGAGGAACGTTTTCGGCTTTAAGTAACCCTCTTCAACTCTCAAGCATAAATACGGCCCATAGAACGACCAACCGCTATACAATTTTTTTGGTGTTCTAGAACAGAACAAATTCGAAAATTAAAACAATTTTTTAAATAGATTGAAATAATTAGAATCATAAAAACTAAAATAAAATAAATTAAATTAAAATCTAAAATCAAAGAACTCATTTTCTCTCGTGTACATAACAGTATCACTTTAACATAAGCATTAATAAACATAACAAAGTCACATCTTTGCTTGTGTCACCTATTCCCGTTCTGCTAACTTTATTGTTATGTTTATTAATGCTTATGTTAAAGTGATACAGTTATGTACACGAGAGAAAATGAGTTCTTTGTTTTAGATTTTAATTTATTTATTTTAGATTTTTAAAATTCTAATTATTTCAATCTATTTAAAAAATTGTTTCAATTTTCGAATTTGTTCTATGTTCTAGAACACCAAAAAAAATGTATAGCAGTTAGTCGTTCTATAGGCTGTATATATGCTTGAGAGTTGAAGACGGTTACTTAAAGCCAAAAACATTCCTCAATAAATTAAATGTTTAGCACTAATAAGCAGTCCAAATTAACTTTGGACTGATTATTAGTGCTTATTGTTAAACCTTAATTAAGATAAATGCCTTTAAGAGCAGTTTTCTGTTTTGAATCTTAAATCAAGGAATTCTGGATATATGGATATCAACTTATGTACAAGTCACAGACTTACCAACAAGTATTAAATAATTTATTTAATTTTATAAAATACATTATTATTATATTTATTTATCATCGAAATTGTTTTGGATTAAATAATTTTTTATAGAATTTCACAGCTCCATTCAATATTTCTTCATTATGATGAAATATATAAATTCAGACAGAATCAATTATTCCCTCAAAGCAAATCTTCCAGTATTGATTTATACACAGAATTATATATTTTTTTGAATTCTGGAAACCCAACTAAGAATCAGTTTATAGTTAAATATTTATCCTTTGTGGATGTTTTTCATTCTTTTGTTTTATAAAAATGAAACTATAATACAATTTTCATGAAAAAAAAATTGCTAAAAATTATTTATTAAACACAATATATAAATTCATTACTAACCTGGTAATCCAGTATACTGAATCCAAGACCCCTGTCCCCCTTGACTAGTTCAATTATCTGGGGTTCACTACTCCACATGGCTAAACCAGTTAAGGGTTCTAGAGATCGAGATTTTAATTTATTATATGGCAACTCAGGAGACATGGATGTTACAACTGCAAGAGATCCATCAGATTTTGCTTTGACTAGTCGATCCGAAATTGGAGTAAGTGAAGTTAAACTACCTCCATAGTTATCAGAAAATCCATCTCTACCATTTAATTCAGGCATTGAAGTAGCATCAAAGTCAGTGCTGTGGAATGTTGGATAAGCTATTGTAGGATTAATGATAGTTGAGGACGGAGGTTGTCTATTTCCTGGAAGAAGACTTCTAGCACATATCATACGAACATTAATGGGTAATTCTTTAAGAACAGAAACAACTTCAATATGATTTAGGCCTAACAGCTTTTTTCCATTTGCCTATTAAAAAAAACACACACACATATATAAAAATTATCAATTTTAAATTATTATATATAGTATTATTAATTTTACAGTAATACCGTGGAGTTATATAATAGGTGGAATTGGGAAGCATAACATAAGTCAAAAATTACATAAACCAGGGTACTTCAGAGTCCTAAATCTAATATCAGGTACATATGTATTACATTCTTAACTGGCTCTTTATTACCAAGAAAACAACAAATTATAGAAGTTTATAATATATAGTTGTAATTAACGGCTCTTAATCAACAAATCAGCAAATGAAATATGTACATATGCATGCACTATGTAATTGTGAAACAAACAAGTGGGCGAGGGGGGCAAGATGAGAAGTATTTCTGAATTTACCTAAATCGGGGTATTGCTGTATATAAAAAAGACAAACACAGTCCTGTAATGGTTGGGATAAAATCAAATCTTGAATTTCTTACATAACAATGAGAAAAGTTCCTATAAACAATAAACATAGATCCAAAAATATTGCATAAAAGAAAATTAGATACATTTATACTATAATGTTTTAACAATGAAAATTATAATTTATTAATTTATATAAAGATATATATGATATGAAAAAATGTTTGTCATTTAAAAAGTTCTGTTAAGATTGGAATAAGTAATAATCAGAGGGTGCCAGATATAGCGAATATGGTAGGTATGGTAGCACATTATCCCATCCAACTTGTAACAGCTTTTGCAAGTCATAGTCATCAAACATGTTGAAGTTTGGCATTGCTATGGTGAAACACTATGCTTTTTCTGTTAATTCTGGCCTCTTCTGTTTGATGGAATCACTCAATTTGTCCAATTTGGCAGTGCACTTCCAAATTAATTGTGGAATTGTCTGGAAGATGCTCAAAAAAAAAAAAACAATTCGCTTTAAATTCCACCAAACAAAGAGCATCATTTTTTGATGAATATGGGGTCTTGGAATGCTTTGAGCCAGTTCATTTCTTCTGCTCCATGATCACTCACGTTCAACTTTGTTGTAAACAATCCCTTTGTGAAGTGGATTGTTTACAACTTTGTTGTAAACAATCCACTTCACAAAGGGAGACTATAGAACGACCAACCGCTATACATTTTTTTTGGTGTTCTAGAACATAGAACAAATTCGAAAATTAAAACCGTTTTATTCTCATTTGAGCAGCAAATCACAGATGTTGATGCGATAGAGCAAATCTTTGTTTGAGAACATGTGGAATCCAAATATCAACATTTCAACTGGTCGTGAACAGTTGAATTCAATAAATACAATCTTGTAGCAATTTCTGATGTTATTATTCAGCGATTTTCTTCAACTAACCTTCCAGCACATGGTGCATCTTTAACATCAAAATTGTCAGAATGAAATTTTGCAAACCAGTTTTGGCACTGACATTCTGTTAACACATCTTCTCTCTACACTTCATGTAACTTTTTCTTGCTTGAACAGCATCCTTAATTTTTCGGTAATAAAAAAACAAAACATGCTGAAAATCTCAATTTTATTTTCCATTTTTGATAGGACACCAAAAAAAATCAAAAAATCAAATAAAAAAAGTTTTTTATAAATATACCTTGAAATGTCAGCTGTTGAAATTTATAATGACAATATGACTTAAAATGAAATTGGTGGGTAAAAATACAACTAATCCACTGGTGGGAAAAAATGAAATTACTTTTTGAACAACCCAATAGATTTTTCTTCTCTTAACAGATATGTTATTTATAAGATCAGTTTTATGCTATTCTAAGAAAAATGCAAAGGAACATAATTAATATTTCTGATTAAGAACTTAAGTTTCCAACTTTTATTCCAGAATATTCTATAAAAAGTCAATATAATGGAGTTAAGGATTTGGTTATAATTCATCAAAAGCATTACTAAATCCAAATTTATTGAACAAAAAAAAATCCATATTTATTGCAGACAAAAAATTAATAAATTGAAATTTTTTTAATTTTTTGTCTTCATTGATTATGGATGCCTGCCTGATAAGGCAGTGGCTTAACATCTTGAAGGATCAATTCTGAATCCTATCACCAGTGCTGGATTTACCTATAGGCTAAATCCTAGGGCCCCAAAACTATCAATCTGTTTTCAACTTTTATAAACTTTTAATAAAAAGAAAATGGGTTTTTATTAAAATGCTATATAGAAAGTAAAATTTTAAAGGTTCATTATAAGTTATAATGAAGTTATAAGTTATTTCAGAGATGATTATTATTTTTAGGGGCACCAAAACCTTACTCATCCTAGGGCCCTCAAAAATGCAAATCCAGCTCTGCCTATCACCCAAATTTTTTCAAGAGATTCAGGAGCTGATCTACTGAAACTCATCCTTCAACTTTCCTAATGACTCCATCATGGATGTTAGCCAGACTGTGATGGGGTCTAAAAGTGGCTGCTGTCAAATAAAGTATATTCCATGAACAATATGGTAGCTTAACTAATTTAGTGAAGCTTTTTCTTATTTTTTACATCATACATATTTAATTTTGGGTCACCTGTATAAATTCAGATCTAAATGTTATGAAATAATATTTAAATCTGAATTTATACAGAGTACCAATAAAAATTAGGTATTCTGTATAAATAAAATTTATACAGGAAACCCAATTTAATATTTTTATTGGTTAAATATTTCTAATTTTTATTGGTAAAATATTTCTAATTTCAGGTTTTGGATGATAGAGAACCTCTGACGACAATTACTGAAGCTAAAGACACACTTTTTACTCATGAATCAGGTATAAATTTTAAAATAATTTGAATCATGAAATATCCAAAGGTTTTATATATATTTTGTTTCTAGTGCACTTGTTGTCGCGGACGATCCAAGGGACATATTACAGTGATGGAGGAGGATTTGATTATGATCAATCCTGGGTCTGTGCCATGTGAGTTATTTTCAAAACTTTATAACTGAAAGATTTGTAAAATAGATGATTAAATAGGTCTAATGAGATTTATTCTAATGATAAAATAAAGATATGTTAGAATACTTTTTATCACATTTATAATGATATCATATATCAGTAATTAATGAAAATTAAATGTATAAAATTTAAAACATATACAGTGCTGCCGCTTTATAAAATCACTTCTGTCCGAATCATTTTGATTTTATTAACTGGCTGATTTTAAAAAATGGCGATCTAAAATTTTGCACCTTTTTTCAAAATCCACCTCACAGACAACATAATTAAAATACTTATAAAATACTTATAAAATACGATATACTTTTGTAATGCGATTAAATTAGTTTTTAATTTTACAGATAAAGTAGTAGTACAGATACAATTTAAAAATCAATTTTGGATAGTGAAAAAATGTTTGATTTTGGTTTGTTTGGAATTTATTATGATTAATCTTTCAATAGTATTCTTAAAATTGTAAAATTGATTGTAACTTTCAGTATCACCCCCTTTTTGTTCCAAAGTTCTACGCAGAATATCTAAAGCTCATCGGGCATCAGCTGCAGTTGGTGGCAGTGTTGAGTCAGTGGCCTCTTCATCTTCAGACATCTCGTCACAAGAAGGCGGCTGCTGTGATTCCATGATTTCCTCAACAATTTCATGGTCCGATTTTTCACCTGAAATTGGCAAATTGTCATCGATGGACACGTAATGGAGAAAGTCTTCTTCAAAGATTTCTGTTTCTTCCTCCGACAAGATTTCTGCCACAGACTCTTCCTTCAATCCACTTGCTTTAAAGCAGTTGTAGATCGTATTTTCTGTAATGGTATCCCAAGCATTTTTTATTCTATGAATTGCATCTAAGAATGTTATGGATTTCGCAATGTACAGATACAATTTAACCACTCTAAAAGAGCAGCTTCAATTTCTTCTGATTTCCCATTTTGTTTTTGCTTTCTTGATAGATTTTCAGAAAAGGAGGATTCAATTTCTGCAATCGCCATCTTAGCGATTTCTTTTCTGTATTGGCATTTGAATGATTTTATAATCCCTTGATCCAAAGGTTGAATAATGCTTGTGGTGTTTGGAGGAAGAAAAATCAATTTGATGTTCTCTAATTTTAGGTCTATGTGATGTTGTCTAACAAAAGAACAATTTTCTCTCTCTTCAGATCCTTATCCCAATCTTGAAGAAAATCGGTGAAAATTTTTTTAGTCATCCAAGCTTTGCTATTGTTGGTGTAATGCATTGATAAGTTCTTCACTCCTTTAAAGCAGCAAGGATTTTTTTTGATCCTATCACTAATGGAATTTTCTTCACAGATCCGGTCATATTGCATGTTAAAAGAATATTTACTCTTTGTTTAATTTTTTTACTCCCCGCCCTGGACTCATTCTTGAACATCAGTGTATGTTCAGGCAGGGCACAGTAGAATAGACCAGTCTCGTCAGCATTAAAAGTTTGCTTGGGTTTATACTCCTTGAGCAGTTCCGGAAAAACATTCTCCTTCCAACTGTCCGCCGAGTGATTGTCTGCATCCTGTTTTTCGCCGTGCAACTTTCTATAAACGATATTGTTGTGCTCCTTCTATCGAGTCAACCATCCATCCGTTGCAGAAAAATTTTCAACTCCAAACATGGTTGTGAAGTGCTGTGCCTTTTCACATAAAATCGCACAGGAGATAGGTGCCTTCATCATTCTTGTATTCTTGAACCACTCTAAAAGAGCAGCTTCAATTTCTTCTGATTTCCCATTTTGTTTCTGCTTTCTTGATAGATTTTCATTATTAATGATCTCCATAGCTATGTTTTCCCTCTGCTTCAATATGGTGAACAGAGCTGTTTGAGAAATTCCCAATTTCGCAGCAGCCTGTCTTTGACTGCATCTAGGCATACTATCATACTTGACTAACATTTCTTGTTTCTCTTTGAGACTAAGATCTCTTCACTTAGACATACTGTATTTACTGTATGACTACTCTCGCATTGACTGAGTAATGCACTAGAAACATCTGCTTTTATTTCGTCTTCATTGGTCGCCCCCGATTAAAGTGATTATTATTGTAAATGTTAATTACACTATTGGCAATAAAACAGTATTTTCACTCAGATTTCTGAAAATGTTATTGCCAATAATTACCCCTTTTATTGTTACTCTCTCCCGCTTCTTAGTTTTATTGTTACTTTTATTGTTTTACACTCTCCCGTTTTCTGTGATTCACATGGACTAATCAAATACCTGCAGTTGGAATACCGAAGAACTAGTGAACTTTGAATTAAAAATTCGATTAGAAAAGCGATTTTTGTTTTTGTACCTGCAATGAATGATTTTTATAAGCGGCGATTATAAAAATTATTAGATGTTGATTTTATTACCTGGCGATTTTTCAATTGTATTGCATTGATTGTTCCTAAGGATTTGATTGCATAAAGCAGCTGATTTTATTAAGCAGTGATTTTATAAAGTAGTGGGCACTGTACTTGTCAATTCTTCACTCACTTTAATATATTATATATTTGTTAATAATCCATTTCTAACAAATAATTATAAAATAATCAATCGATATGTTCTAAATATGCTTATTATTAAGACTCTATAAGTTTATTTAAATTAAAATACATGCTGAAACAATGATTAATTTTGATTTATTATTCAAAATGATTGATATTGAAAGATGCATGAATTATTAAAGCAATCAGTTATCATACTGATATTTGTATTGACAACAGACTTATTTACTTTAGGTGCAATCTTCCTTCTTTACATCGACGCCATGTAGCTGTTGCTCGGTTAAAACACCCAGCCAACATGGGCCGAACATTGCATGATGTTCGATTTTTTATTCTGGTGCTTACTCCTAGTAAAGAGGTATGGTTTGAATTTTTTAGCATAAAAAAACTTTTTCAATAAAAATAAATATTTAAATAGTTTTATGACTGTTTATAAAGAATACAAAATTGCTGCATTTAACAGAAATATGTACATTTTATATGTACATTTCACAGAAATATGTACATTTTTCAAAGATTGTAAGGAAAACATTTAATTAATGAAATAAATTTAAAATAAAATTGACATCATAGTCTAAGATGGAAAAACATAAGAAAATGTTAAACTACATTGTCAATTTTCTCTTTCTATTTCATTGATTAAGCACATTTCTTTTATGATTTTTGAAAAAGCACTACAGTACTATAAAATGCACATATTTTTCTTAAATTTGGCATTTTGGGGCCTATGTTTATAAGAACTTTTTCATTAATTTTGATGTAAGAAATTCATGAATTGATTTTGTCCCAACTGTTATAGGATGGTCTATATTTATAGTATTAAATTAGAGATGACTTCAGGATTAAAACAATATCAAAAAATCCTTATGAAAATAGATTCAAAAATAACTGTAGAATATTCAAAATTTTGAAAATTTTAAGGAACATGATTGTAAATATTGCATAATTAAACTATAAAGACAACAAATTGTTTTATATTTTATGCTTAAATCAATTGATACTAATCAGAATTTAAAATAAGTGAAATGTGAAAAACAAAAAGTATCAAAAGTTCAGATAAAAGTTAAAAAAAATTCAAATCTGATTCCTAACATGAATGCAAAAATTGTTGAACAAGTGAATTATACATCGTGCTTAAACTCTTAATTGTATTTGTAACATTTTCAGTTGTTTTGTATTTCACTATCACTAGCAACACAAGAAAAGAGCATTACATTAAAATGAAACAATAATCGATCTTTATAAAATATTGGCAATCCTATATTGCTTTCTTGAAAATTATATAAATAATGCTCACTTAATCATATGTTAACCACCAACATACCAAGAACTAATGGATCTCCATCAATTTACAAGTTTTAACTGACTCCATGCATAGCATTGCAGATTTAGTGTTTTTCGCACTAAATCTAATACATTTTCTATTATCAGTACAAAAATTTTAAACATAATGTTATTGCGTTATTTTAGTGCGTTTTTATTTAAATTAGCACTGAATTTAGTGCTTTTCAAACAAATATGTATTGAAAAGTTCTTTTGTAAACATTTTGATATTTTAATCGAAAATAAATAAATTGCAGATAGTATATTTATACAGGGTGCTTCTTACCACCCGTACCACCCTTTCTTCTCAGAAATGCTATGAGATAGGAAGTAGGGGAGAAAATTTTGATTATCAAAGTATATCCGAAGAATCGAATGGCATGATAAAAATTTTATAGGCCCATCGGAAGTAGGGGCACAAGGGGTCAACTTTGAAATCTCCAATTATCGGAAGTAGGGGCACAAGGGGTCAACTATGAAATCTCCAATGGAAAGTCGGAAGTAGGGGCACAAGGGGTCAACTATGAAATCTCCAATGGAAACTATGCCAATTTTGGCATAATTGGATAGAACTGTAAAAAACAAACAACTTAATGCCGATTTTAACATAATTGGATAGAACTGTGAAAAACAAACAACTTTTGTTGGAAAGTTTTTTAATATTACTTACGGATTGTGAGATATCACAAAAAAAGATGCCGCCACATGTACTGAAAATATTTTAATATCACTTACGGATTGTGAGATATCACAAAAAAAAAGATGTTATATCATCTATGGATGGTGATATCACAAAAACAAAAAATGACACTGCATATACCGCTGATTGGATTATTCAAGCAATAAGAAGAAGAAAAATCTGACAAAGGGCATCTGTGCACATCCATGGCATTCATAAAGAGCTGAAACAAGTCTAGAAACCCTTGTTCTTGAGTATGGCTCCATGCTGAACTATGATGGCAAAAGACTTATGCACCTGTGGTTTGAGTGCTACTACCAAGTACCAGAATTGGCCTTAAACCTGCATAATACTGCTCTTTGCTGCTTCAATAATGTTCCGCAATGTACACAAATACACTCTGTCTGATTTTTATTATTCTTATTGCTTGAATAGCCCCATCGGCGATTCTTCTTCTTACTGCTTGGATAGCCCAATCGGTGGTACAGGCGGCATCATCTTTTTTTGTGATATCTCACAATCTGTAGCTGATATTAAAAAA
This sequence comes from Olivierus martensii, assembly GCA_000484575.1. Taxonomy (NCBI): domain Eukaryota; kingdom Metazoa; phylum Arthropoda; class Arachnida; order Scorpiones; family Buthidae; genus Olivierus; species Olivierus martensii. Next base: position 86,889 of record AYEL01065623.1, read on the forward strand.
CTTTCAAAACAAAAGTTGTTTGTTTTTTACAGTTCTAGCCACAATTAGTTTTCAAAACAAAAGTTGTTTGTTTTTCACAATTCTATCCAATTATGCCAAAAAATATTAAAAAACTTTCAAACAAAAGTTGTTTGTTTTTCACAGTTCTATCCAATTATGCCAAAATCGGCATTGGTTTCCATTGGAGATTTCATAGTTGATCCCTTGTGACTCTCCGATGGAGGTTTCCATTGGAGATTTCAAAGTTGACCTCTTGTGCCCCTACTTCCAATGGGCTCACAAAATTTTTATCATGCCCATTCAATTTTTCAGCTATACTTTGGTAATCAAAATTTTTAGCCTTACTTCCTATCTCATTGCATTTCCGAGAAAAAAGGGGTGGTATGGGTGGTAAGAAACACCCTGTATATGTTCCAAGTTAGTTACCATAACATAGTGCATTACATGAAGTTATAAAATTAAGCACAAATCCAATATCTGAAATTAGCTGCAAAATGAAACAAACTATCAGAGAATGCATAATTTTCTGATCAGAAATATTGGGGATGGCATCATCATTTCCATTTAATATTAATTGGCAATACATATATCATATTATAGTATAGGCAGTCATGTTTACTCATAAAAATTATAGGTCTACATAATATAAATTTCTTACTGTAAATATTGAATAAAAAGTAAACAATTTATCTTATTTATTTGGCTTCTAGTTTACTTTTATAGACTAAGGTTGTAGACATTCTGCTATTAATCAACGTAAAAAAGGGAATGAAAGCACTATGCAGAAAAATACTTTTATTACATAAAAGAAACGTTTTTGACCATTAACAACTTTATGTGTGATATGTGGATGATATTTTTCTTATTACAGCCAGCAGGGATGCAGCAATATGATTGAAGGAGAACTTTACGGATGACTCCCTAGGCTTTCAGTTAAACCTGGATCAAATGAACGACAAAAGAGTGCACTTTCTTGATGTTGGAATTAATGTTGAAAGTTCCTGCTACAATACAACAGTCTACAGGAAGTCGACATTTAGGGCAATTTTTATAAAGAAGGCGTCGTACAATCTGGAACAATATAAGCTGGTAGCTTTCCGTGCTCTCTTTAGGAGGGCATTGACCCATTGCTTGATGAAAGAGGCAAAAGATGATGAGATAAAGAATATTATTAGACAAGACAAGGCATAGAACATGGTTACAGAGCAGGAAACTTGTTGCGGGTTCTGCCGAAAGCAAGCTTTTCGGCCAAGCAACAGAGCACAGCCAGCAAAGGAGGTTACTTAACCCTGTTATATTGTACAACTGTGAAAAAGAATTGTAGGTTATTGGAGAGGATTGGTGAAAGGAGGATCATGTTTAAGAGAACTAACACAATTTTCCAATTCCTAAGGAATGACAAGCCACCTATTCATTGTAGCTTGAGGTCTGGTGTATATCAGATTCTAGTTAAAAATAACAGCCTAAGCTGAGAAGAGGTGTATATTGGTTGGACTAGATGCAATCTATGCACTAGGATTAGGGAGCATCAGGAGGACATTAAGAAGGGAAAAACTAACACAGCACTTGGGACAAGAGTGTATAAGCATGACCTGCATATAGATTGGCCAGGGGTGAAAGTCATTCAAAACTATAGAAGAGGGGTTATGGGACTTGTTGCAGAGTCTCTTTTTATTTCAGAGGGTGCCAAATCGACATACGTTATCAACCGTAATGACTCTGTATCAATCTCAAATGATTGACTATGGACAATGGACTGTGATTAGCACACGTTGACGAAAGAGAGGCAATCACTCCCTGCAAGCAGCTCCTAGAGTTTTGTGTTTTAACTAATTTTCATTTTTTATTATTGCTTTTATTATTCACTGATTTTTTCTATATGTAGTAACGTTTTGTAGTTTTTGCACATGTATGGCACAGTTTAGTTTTAGAATTATTTTTAATGTTTGGACACTCGTATGAGTGTTTTCTTGAGGTTATTTCGCTCAATAGTAGTGATGTTTTAGAAGTAACGTTTTTTATCAGATAATGTTATATGTATAATTTAACATTTTTACAATTTTGGATATAAGCAACAGGAACAGGTTCTCTGTCCTGTACAGGGCAATAATTTCACGCGTGTTGCCAACTAATGGCTCTTTCTAACCTATGTAAACAAACAATCTGTAGGAGTATCCCGTATCACCAAGCAACGGCTTTTCCTAACCTATATAAACAAACAACCTGGAGAAATATTTCGGCTCTCTGTGTAACGATTAACATTAGCTGATGTAGACCAGTTGTTAATGGTCAAAAACGTTTCTTTTATGTAATAAAAGTATTTTTCTGCATAGTGCTTTAGTTCCCTTTTTTACTTTTATAGATCTACATATTTACAATCTTATTTGTGAAATTTATATATAATTAATGTTAATGTTTAATGTTTTGTAAATTATTGTTTTTGAATGTATTGTATTGTAAAATGAGAAAAAGATCCTGCTCAGAGGTTTTAGCCTACAAAACAATGATACAAATCCAAAATCTTTTGGGGACCAAAATTAAGAAAATCAGGTACATGTATTATAGTGTGCCATGATACACATGTTGCCTGATTTTCCTAATTGTATTTGCTTGTGTAAATAAGAAAAACATAAATAGAGGTAGTTCTTGGTTTATCAATTCCCGGGTTTAGGAGTTTTTTCAAATATGAAATATAAAAAAAAGCAAACAGAAAAATGATAACATGAATCTTAATTGCAATAAATAAATGCTAAACATTCAAAAAAAGGCATTTTGACCCACATATGTAGCTATATAATACAGCACAACTATGTTTGTAGCAAAAACTCTATTGTCTTCTACGAAATCAGAAAAATCAAAATGGCATCTGATTTTGCCAGCATATTATATAAATATTTTCAATATCCAGTTTCTGCCTAAGATAATAGTTCATTTATATAAAAGATCATTTATAATATTCATATCTGTAAATATAATTTTTAATTTATATTAACTGATGCATATAAATGAGTTTTAAAATATTGAAGTTTAATATAAAAAAAGATTAAATCAAATAAAATGAAAAGTTATTATAAGGTTTCTGAGTGCCAAAAAAATTTTTACACATGCCATTGATTTGCCATTGCTGCTATAGAAAGAGCAGGTCAGAGATAAGAAGGAAGGAATGCAATAGAAAAATTGGGAGAAGGAAAGGGGATGAAAATGGGAAAAATGAATGAGTAATATTTGAATGTATGCAAATTTCGACATTCTCAGGTATTTACATATTTATAATAAATTGAATTGAGAAGTGAAATGTATTTATTGGTAATAAATATGGTAGTCCTGCCACTGTCGAAGGATGCATTATTAATGCAAAAAGGGCACACTGCAACAGTTTTACTATATATATATGAGTATTTTTGATACTATTTATACAATATCCAATATTTAAATCCTATGAAAATATTAAAGAAGAAATCTCACATAATCTCATATTATTAATAATAGAATCAGTTATATAATGATGCTTGTTAGGATCATATATGACCATGCTCAAATTATCCACTAGGCATATAGCCATATGCCTAAGGGCCTCTGACAATATTGGGCCTCAAAAGCAGATTAAAATTATTGAACAATTTTTTTATTAAAAAATTATGTGCGCCTGCAAGCCCAAAAGGGTCCTAATCTGCCCTGAATATGGTGGATAGATAAGTTGGTAACTTAATTAGACAGAATAGTTTATTCATGTACATGCATGTGTGGTTTTTAGTTATATAAATGAGAGAGATTTTATTTTTATTAAAAGTATAGAATTTGTTTACCATTTCTATAGAAAATTTATTTTTAATATAAATTTATAATTTGTATTTCTTCATGTATTAATAACTGTATTCTTCTCTAATTTATTTATTTTTAATATAATCTCTTATAATGAGAAGACTCAATCCATGGATTCCTTATGTTATGGGACTGTGTCCACCACACATTCTGTACCCTCGATTGTTATGCCACTGCTAACTACATTTAATTGTATATCAAATCATAAAAGTTTCCATTTTGTTATACTGGTAAATTACATCAATGACTATCATTAATTTGCATCATCAATTGTTAAAATATTCATAAGAATTGATTATAATAATAATCATAATTTTCAATAGAATTAGTGTTGTAGTTATAGTCATAGTAACCAATTATCAGAATAATAATGTAACATTAGTTAAAACCAAGCATTGATATGGTAACAATGGTAGGGTATAACTTGCTGTAATGAATTTTTCTTCTTTCATATATTGTATATATTACAGTCATTGATGTAAATTTCCTTTCTTTAATGTGAATGATCTATAATCTTGAGAGGTAACATCATAACCCGTTTTTTACATTATTGCTATATGAGTTTGATTAATATAGATATTGTCCAGCTGTTAACAACGTTTGCCATTGCTGTTCGGTCATTATTGTAAATCTAACTTACTTGATTGATTCACTTACCTCAGATCTGGGCAAATTTTATTTGAAATAACAAATAATATATAATTTTTGAAATAATTGAATATTGCCAAATAAAAGATAATGTTATTTGAAAATAATTTGGCTTTCAAGTAACTTATTTCAAATAATTTCCTAAATAAATTATTTTTCAAATAATTTATCTTCAAATAAATATGTTATTTAAAATATAAATCAAAATATTTTTCCAAATAAAATTTCAAATATAATACAGTATCATGTTTATGAAATATTCCATAACAGTGTTTCCATTTGGTGATTCGTGGATTCCTGAAGTCTATGGAATTGCGGTGTTGAGTACCACTTGAGAAAAATAATCCACTTGCATTGGTTTGAATATTTGAGCTGCTCACTTGCCAAATCGATTAACTCCACAAAACAAAAAGTAGAGAAAAATGATAAAATAATATAGTTGTTTTTTAAAATTCCCTTTAAAATATAAATTCAAATAAACATTGTCTTTTTAAAATTTCCTTTAAAATATAAATTCAAATAAACATTGTAGAATATATTACTACAAGTGTAGCTTTTATCTAACGACATATAAAATGCATAATATAGTATATCCTTGGAGTAATCATTATTTTTATTATATTTTTGTGTATATAGTATATCCTTGGAGTAATCATTATTTTTATTATAATTTTTGTGTGACTGGTGGAGTTAATCGATTTGGCAAGTGAAAAAAAATAATAATAATACCAATCTTCAAAATATTTTTAAAAATAAGTTAATACAGTATATATTTCAAATGTTAAACAAAATTTTGGTTTCTAGATAATGTCAGAGCATTGGGAGAATGAGGTCGAACGCAAAGATATCCACCATGGAAAGTGGAATGGCCAAAAACCGTCACAGATAATCGCACTTGTGGATTCCCACAGTTGCAATAAGCTTTGCTTTCCCCAAGATTCTTAGTGCCATTCCCATAATTCATTTCGTGTAAAACAAAATGGACGCTAATCAACAAAAGGCTCGCTCTGTTTACCAAATGATGCTATTAGTTGCAGTAAATGAGGAAACTGAAACAAAATTGAGGAAGAGAAAATGTTGGATCGAAAATATTTATAAGAAGAAATACAAACAATGTTTCTATGCAATTTTGATTAAAGAGATGAGATTTAATGAAAGAGAATCTCACCATCTTGACTCTCAAGATTGCCAACCATTTAATGTCACAAAATGCATGGATTTCAATAGTGGATATAATCTCAACGGATTTTACCATTGTGGAAAAGTTAAATCCATCTAGACACTGGATGGCAGAGGTTTTTACTCTGCAGTATGATGTAAAACCGCGCTGCTTTATCTACAACATGCAATGTGCGGATATTTCACCACGGTTCCATGCTAGTGGGAACTAACTTTTAGTCGCAGTCATCAAGTTATGGTCGCAGTAGTCTGCATATAGTCCGCCTTATTTTTGATTTTAATTATCTTTTACTTTGTTTAATATAATAAATTATTTATTTTATAAAGGCGTTATTCTATTAATATCCACATATAACAGTAACCGATTAATTATTTTTTATGACAAAATGAACAGCTTGCCGTTATTATCTAATATATGCTATTGTATTAAAAAATTACTTAGCTAAATTCTTATTGTTGTATCCTAAATGACAAGATCTTGACTAAAATCAAAAAATTTATTCAATAAAAACTGGTTAGCCAAACTTTCATGTAGGCGGTATCGTATCTTTCCTACACGTCTCTCAATTGATCCTTCCAATTTAGTGATTTTAAAAGATTAAAAATATATTTCTAACTTTGAAACGTAAATTCAAAAAATGTCTTAGGCATAATATGACACATATAAATGTTTGAATTGTATTATTGCCACGATTTACATTAGAATATGGAGTTAATCAAATTAACTTCTGAGATAAATTAATTATTATTCGATGGCCAAAAAAATTTTTGTCATTTAGTGGTGTTAAGCCTAACGTAAAAATATATTTCTAACTTTGAAGAGTAAATTCAAAAAATGTCTCAGGCATAATACGACACTTATAAACGTTTGAACTGCATTATTGCCAGGATTTACATTAGAATATAGAGTTAATCAAATTGGCTTCTGAAATAATTTATTATTCAATGGCCAAAAATTTTTGTCATATTTTGGTGTTAAAAGCCTAACTATTAAGGAAATTTATTTTTAATATAAATAGTTAAGAGCCAATCAAGTGTTCCATTATATTATTATTAAAACATAAAACTGCTTTATCAAGTAAATATTGCTAAAATGTAAGCACAGACAGCAGTAGATTACATTTTAGCAATATATAGGCCTACCATTATATTAACTAATTACTTAACTAAATTTTATTGTCGTATCCTAGATGACTAAAGAAAGATCTTGACTACAACCAAAAAATTTATTGAATAAAAACTGGTTACCCAAAACTTTCATGTAGACAGTTATGGACCTTTCCTACACGTCTCTCAATTGATTTTCCAATTTAATGATTTTAAAAGACGTAAAAATATATTTCTAACTTTGAAGAGTAAATTCAAAAAATGTCTCAGTAACTTTGAAACGTAAATTCAAAAAATGTCTTAGGCATAATATGACACATATAAATGTTTGAATTGTATTATTGCCACGATTTACATTAGAATATGGAGTTAATCAAATTAACTTCTGAGATAAATTAATTATTATTCGATGGCCAAAAAAATTTTTGTCATTTAGTGGTGTTAAGCCTAACTATTAAGAAAATTTATTTTTATTATAAAGAGTTAATAGTCAATCAAGTGTATTGACACTAAAATTTAAAAAAATTCAAAAAGTGGAGTTAATCGATTTGGCTTGTGAATGGCTCATTTATTGAAAAGACAAAGAAAACATATTTACAAATAAGCTTATATACAACTGTGAGCATATTACACTTATCTCTAGAATAAGTACAGTGTACATTGTTTTTGTGAGATGACCCAGGACAGAAGACGTGCTTGTTGCTTCCTCATCGGCGTGTCAGCGAGAAGTGTCATCTCTTCAAATTTTGGTAGTGTTGCCAGGTGATTTCTTCTTTGCAACATTGCCAGAGGATAGCCACAGTACTCCCTCCCCAGTGACAACGTCCGTATACTGTCGCGGAAAGGTGACTCGGCGACAGGAGTGTGTTGTGTTGGTGGTTGATGGTGGAGCATGACTAGATTGAGATAAGGTTTCTCTGGTTATAATGGTAGGAGCAGCAGGTGATGAAGCTGTGGAAGCAGGTGGAGTAGGAAGTGGAGCTGGTTGTGATGCTGGAACTACCTGAGGTTGCTGAAATGGTTGTTGGTTGTCATAGATGAGGAAGGCAGGTTTCAGTCTGTCAATGCTGACAGTTTGTGTTCCTCTAGGTGTACTAACATTGAAATTTTTCTCTGATTGTTTGATCATGGGAAATGGTCCATTATAAGTTGGTTGAAGGGGTTTCCTAGTAGCATCATGATGAACAAAGATGTGAGACGAGGTTTTTAACCAGATTCAGGATGCAAGAAAATTTTTTGTCTGAGTGATGCTTAGTTTGCACTGGTCGGATGTTTTGTATATGTTCGTTGAGCTTAACTAGTAGTGAAGGCAGGTCGCTTGGTCCAAATTCGGTGTTGTTAAGTAGGTCTGCAGGTAATCTAATTGGTTCACCATATGTAATTGCAACTGATGTGGTTGCGTACTCTGGAATGATGTAAGAGCGGAATCCTAACAGAACTATGGGTAGTTTCGCTACCCAATCCTCAGTCATGTGTGCTTTTAATGCAGTTTTTAGTATACGGTGCCATCTTTCTATTTTTCCATTGGCCACTGGATGATAGGCTGTGGTTTTAGTATGCGTTATTCGTAAGATCTTAGTAAGCTGTCGAAATAACTGGCAATCAAACTGTCGACCTCTATCTGTGTAAGGATTCTGTAAAAATGAGAAACGTAGGGGCAGAAGTTCGTTAAAAAACCGTCTTAAGAAAAAAGGAAAAAAAAATAACCATTACCTGATGTACGTCTGGAGCGATGTGAGGCGGCACGGCAAATGGCCGACAGAGAATGTAGAGTCACGTGATTGGAAGGATACAAGAACGAAAAATTTATTTTAGTGTAACAAAAAAAAAAAAAAAATAATAAGTCTTATTTAATTCAAATTATTATTGAGAAGTATTGATAGTGAAAAAAAAGAAGAATCACTAATATTTTTAAGCAAAGTTTATTGTTATTCGTCTATACATGTAAATTAGTTCCGAGATAAAGAAGAGGCCAGAAGACGGAGCTAGTGTGTCTTCGCCAGTTGTTCACGACGTCAAGTGCCTTGTTTGATGATTCCTGTCCCGTCCTGTCTTGTCTTCAATGAATGGTTGTCCGTTGTCCAACTAACCTTTGTCTGTTATTCAATGATAAAGCAACTCTAATTTTTTTTGCCTAATATTTATGACATTTTTTTCTTATTTAATTATTTAAGATATATTTTATTAAGTCGCGTATTAAATTACAGGAAATTCTTGACATCCACTATATAATAAGATTTCTATAAATTACATTTAAATATCACATATTTTCCTGATAACTTCTACTTGCAGTTCATTAAAATTTATGATTTTTCTACTGTAAATAAAGGAAAAAAGACACGGTAACAGATAACATCAATCAAAAATTTTTCTATGATGTTCTCTCAAAAGCGAAGTTTCTCAATTGGTCAGAAATTAATAAGTGAATATAAATTTAACTTCTAAAACGTCGCTTAAAGGAAAACTATCATTTAAAGTAAGACAAAGATATATCGATAGAATTATCATAAAATTCTTTCAAGAATTTTAATTGTATTGAACTAAGTAATGCAAGCTGCAGTATCAGCCCGTAAAAGTATAATGAATGACACTTTGCTAGTTTTCTTTAAAAAGAAGTTTAACGTCCGATAAGGAAACGAAGAAATAGGTCACACACAATTTCGATCCTTTTAAATTTACGACCTTCTCTCCGCCTAAAAGATAGTTTGGTTATTAAATTTGATGCTAATGGACCAGAGACACTTCTGTATAGCATAACACACACATTGGAGATCGTTAACTGGGTGAAGATGCTGGTAACGTGGATACAATGTATTCAATACTTTTATTCAATGTATTCAAATTTAATTAAAGAAATTTCATTGTTTAATGAAAATAATCTGGAAAATATCTTTTATGTATCGTCTAAACGAATATCACTTAGCTATCTAGATAGAGAAGATATTTTTCCTTAATTAGTAATTAAATGAAGGAAATTGTACGATAAAATATTGATTACGAGAAAAATAGACTTTTATGGAATTTTCCACGTGGCTTTTAATTTAATAAATTTTTTAAAAATGCGGAAAATAGTATAGAAAATTCGTAATAAATCATATTATAACATCTCATTCAATGATAAAGCAACTCTAATTTTTTTTTTTGCATAATATTTATGACATTTTTTTCTCAGTTAATTATTTAAGATATATTTTATTAAGTCGCGTATTAAATTACAGGAAATTCTTGACATAAATTTATTCTAGTATCAAAAAAAAGAACTGCTGAATAATATAAATCTAAATCTAAAATACACGAAATCTTAAGTAAGACACGTGGGATTAACGTTTAACTTTGTGGAAAGGATTACAACAATGAAATACAAGTCAGCAACTAAATTTATAGAACTTTGCTATGTTTAATCTGCTTATCAAGTTTCATTCTAAGTCTGTTTAGTTATTGAACAGTTAGTTATTGTTAGAGAACTCTTAAGATAGAGATATTGGCTTAGATCTACTGTAATAGTATCAGAAACAAAAACTTGAAAATGATACGTTATGTTAATATCATAAGCATCTATTGATTAATAAAAATGTATCAATTTCTCGCTTTCTATAGATGTCATATCATGTCTGAACGAATTTAAACTTGTTTTTGTTATTTTCGTCGGTAGAAAATTGTTATTAATAACAGCAGAATGTATTTTAAGCAACTCCATCTCCGCTGTTGGTTAAACCGAAAAGATGAGAAGAGACAACACTATTCGAAGATGTCAACATCACTTGTTAAGTGAACTGGGCGTTCGATATTGCGAGCCAACTATCGAATTGACTTACAGCTTCCATTTACTTTGTATATCTCCCCCCAACAATTGCTTACACTTCAGCGATACGGAAGTCATTTCAATCCGATAGTCTGCAATCCCGTCTGTCTTTTCCTGTCGGATCGTGATGTCATTGATGATCTCATTTCCGATTGAAAGGAACCGTTTTCCTGTCTTCGATGAATCATACTAATACTTCGAACAAAGATGCTTTGATCGCAAGATGTTTAATACAGACTGTTTGCGTCACAATTTTTTTTTTTCGTATCAACTGATTTTATGTACTCCGAATATTTTATCATCGTTTATTTACTATCAGTTATCATTATTTCGACAGATACTGCCTGGATTTTATATTGAAACCATTTTTTTTTTTAATCGTAACAATAAAATTCCCCGAGACGCATAAATTTTTTGATAACTAAGTCATTAAAAATTGCATAAAAATACTATACGTGCCAAATAAAATTTTCCAGTTTGACAGTTTTTCTAGCATTACGCTTCGTTTGGATTAAATTAAATTAATTAAATATTAATGATATTTATTATCACACATCAATTAAACGTTATAATACAATTAGCAATTGTTATAAACAAGAAAATTATCAGGTCATTAATAATTGAATGTGTTGCTTACGTCACAATTTTGCTTTTCTTTACAGATCTTCATCTGTTGTTACTGTTTAAAAAAAAATAAATAGTATTAATTTCAGTTTCGATGCCATCGACTTTAATCACTTTATATCGTTAAAAAATTAAAATGACACAATTTAAAATTTAATAATTAATTTTATAAATGATTATTGAGTAATATAAAAAATTGAATTTCAAAATAACGTAATAAAAATAATTTTGCACTGTATTTTTTATTAGTTTAGAGATTGACTCATCGAAATTCTTAAAAAAATATTTAAGGAAGTTTAAAATAATTAATAAGATTATTTTTTTTTATCGTTAAAAATTTGAAAGATTTACAGTCAAACCTCGGTTTACGAACGAGGCGTTCGTAAACCGGCCTCGGATCCCGAACAATTCGGTTTATGAACAATTTTTCCGAACATAAAGCGTCTCGGATGACGTACTGTGTCTCGAGTTACGAACACGCAAGTCGTCAACATAGATATTTTCAAATATTTATATTACGGCTAATGACATATATGTTTATGTATATTTATGTTGACGTTCTAATGACATGTATCACTTTAGAAACATTTTAAAACGTAGACAAAAACAAATCACACTAGTTAACTTTTTAGTGAGATAGAGGCCTAGTGGGTCTGAAGGAGTCGAGCGGTCCAAGAGACAGAAAAAAGAAAAAGAATCCCTTTCCAAACAATAACATTTCACTTCCTCACCACCTTCCACTTAACCATCAACTCTCCTCCATACAAATACGGTAAAACTAAATTAAGTTTTCGTCTATATTTGATCTGCTTAGTGTTGTGTTTATCTTTTTTGTAATAGATTTAACGGTTTCCATTGATTTTGTGTTAAGAACTTGTGTATAAAGTGCAGTTGTAAAAGTTTAAATAAGCAGTCATCTGAGGTCCAGGAACGGATTAATCCATTTTACATTAATTCCTATAGGGAGAATAGTTTCAGTTTACGAACGACTTTAGGAACGAATTAACTTCGTAAACCGAGGTTTGACTGTATTCTAAATTAGTAGATAATATTTAATCAATTAAAATCTTTAATATTTCTAAACATATTTATAAATCTCTTCGAATTTAGAAAACTATGTAAAAAAATTTTCTATTATTTTTATATAGTTTTCTAATGTTGTTATCAAAATTATTGATGAATTATATAAATAAATATTATATTTAAACAATCGAAGACGTGTAAATTTCAGAATATAATGTTGTCTAAATCTGTTACATTCGATAGAGAGAATAGCAGAGCTGATCCCCGAGAGACTGAGTTGTCTACATCCTCCGAATTTGTCATTTTATCTAACTCTTCCATAATTCACTCCTCCTTCCTTATCATTTGCTATATCATTTTTGACAATTTTAAAATCCAATTATATATGTTTAAATTATTTTTTCCTAGTTTATTAATCAGGAAAATGAATGAGTTTATATTGTAATTTATTTATTTTGTCATGTATTTTTCTTGCAATCAATTAAAACCGTTTCATTTCTGATAAGTCACATTATTTTTATCAATTATTTTGGATTAATTTTCTTAAATATTAATCCAATAAACAGTGGATCTCAATATGAACTCGTTTGTTATAAAGAATTCAAAGTGAATGCTTATTATATACGATTTTAAAGTTGAAAAAGCTCAAATTGTTAAAAAAAAAATTAATTAATGCAACCTTATCGGTTTGCAAAACTAACATAAAATAGTTTGCTTTACTATTGATTTACGTAACGATAACAATGTGAACTCAGATTTTCATCTAAAAATTATTACATTAAGTAAAAAATAAATGAAAGGTGTCGAAATTTGAAAAAAAAAATATTGAAAAAAAAAACATCTCTCTTAAATTTTCCGTTTAAGAAAGAGCAATCAAAGTTCTTCCAACATTTTTATTCTTTAAAATTGTACATACAGTATAAATATTGAAAAAAAAAAACATCTCTCTTAAATTTTCCGTTAAAGAAAGAGCAATCAAAGTTCTTCCAACATTTTTATTCTTTAAAATTGTACATACAGTATTTTTATTTTTCGAAAATGCACTGTAACTTTTTAAATGTGTACAATTACCCTTCGAAATAACATTTTTTTCTTTTTTGCGACGATTATCTTTCTTTTTTTTTTAAACATTTGCATTTGGAAAGTTAATTTAAAGAAGAAAATGTTACTTTTCATTCAATTGTCATTAACGTAATTAACTTCTTTCGACTTCAAAAGTAAAAAAATAATAATAAAAGATAAAAAAAAGAGAGAGGGAAAATTTAGAAATGGCAAAATGATGTTTAAAAAGAATAAAGTAATTCACTTACAATATAATATAAACGATGAGAACAATTTAGTAAGATTCGGTGTAATAATTGAATTTCTTTCTAACAGTTTGTTTATCAATAAAATTACTTTAAATCCTGGACGTGTTGTTACTTGGTACAGAATATAATCAAATATTGAAATACGATGTAAATTTTCTTTAAAACTTGTTAAACGTTTCCGTTTTATGGCATTTATTACAGATACTTTATGGAAATTTTCATTAAAATTTCACTAGCCAAATGCAATTTTCTTTAATTCCGTAGAATACTGTATACATATTTCTAACTTCTTTTTTAAAAAACATTTAATTCCTAAATTTACGTATATTTTAACTAACGAAATCCTGCAACGAATAACTCTATAATTTATATATATATTAAAATTAAAATTGCTATAATTAATTAATAAATTTATATTTTTAAATATTTTTTTTAAATGCATTATTTATACAGCCATACATAAAAATCTATCCATAAAAATTGTTTTATATAATGATATTTAACTTTAATTTATACTTTTATAGATTTAAATAAGACGTTAAACGCTCGGAAACTAAATTTATGAGTCAAAATTTTAAATGATGTGTACCAAATCGGATATAAGTTAAGTTACGAGTAGTCCATTAGATGCGTTTAAATATATATATATATATATTTTTTAATCCAGAAAAGTTCCGATTTGAAAAATTAATAACAATAAAATATTTCTAAAGTAACGTTATCAATTTTATTAACGATCGCTCGGATTATTTCTGATAGAGATATTATGAGAATTATAAATCTCTCAAGAGAGAGAGAGAGGATGTCATAATCCTTAATATAATTATGGAAAAAAAAAAATTAAATTTTTCTTAAAGTAGCGTAATATTCTAGAAAAATGCCAATTTTTTTCTCAAAGAATTAAGAAATATGATCGTTTATAATGTTATAAATACGGATTTTACTTTTTAGTTTACAAATAACAAAATAAAATTTCACTGAAGGCATTTATAAGTGCATCCTAAAACTTTGTAGAGTCATTCTGCTGAATTATAAGCATTTCTCTTCCTACTTCGTGTCTCTTATCTTTTTTTTTATCCCAAGAATGGTTCAATGTATCCAAAATCATTATTTGAAGTGAGCAAAAGCCATTCTTTTCGCCATATATATCTTTTTTTAGGCCCCTAACATTAAAATTAAATGGAGTGTGAATAGATATAAAATAGTCTCTCCATCTAATTTTTCAAATTCTCGTAGATTTTAAAGAAGTCGTGTTAAGTTATTTTAAAAGTTTTCCAAATTTTACCATAATCTTCAAAAATCGCACAGTTGAGTATGGTGACGCAAAAGATGACGTCACGTCAGCTGCAGAAGACATTTTGATCACGCCCCACATTCCCTCTGAGATCAATGTTCTGCAGTTGGAATTTTAAATAGGTGTTTTAAAATAGCTGAAAAGTTTTCAGCATAACGGCCATCAATTGACTGAAAAGAAAAAAAGTTTTTGTCTTAACTGTGTAAAAGTTGAATGCACAATTTTACATTTCTTTATTCTTTGAGACTTTTGATAAATTTTGCATCAACAGCTTCGTTAACGAGTGGGATTGAAAAAAAGTTGCATTAAAAGTTTGTTTTCCCGCAATATAAAATAATTCTTATCATCTTAAAATTATTATTTTTTTCTTCTAGTCGGATGGAGAAAAAGTTTTAATAATTAATTTTAAGAATAATAATAATAATAATAATAATAAAATTTAAATTAAAAAAAAATATTTATGAAAAATGAAATATACTTACATCTTGTAAATAATTAAATATTTTCAAGAAATTATTTTCAAAATCCTTCTCACATGTTTTCGGAAAAAATGTCCTGGAGCGAAAGATGGATGTTTCCTCGTTGGACGGAGGAAACAAAAGGAGGAGGAAAGACAAACGAAGCTAAACCTGTCCTCCCGTAAAGATGACATAATCGCACAATGTTGTATCTATAAAAACCCACCATTTAACTTCATTAGAAATTTTACCAAAGACAGGGGGAGGTAATGGCGTCTGCTTGGCGTCGTCGAGGCGCCACCAAGCGGTCATTCGTAAAGCCTGCACCATGTCATCCGTCACGTGGGACGCACGTCTAGTTTTATTCTGTCACAAGAGTTTTGAAACTCCAATGACGATAAAAATTTAACCTCAATTCATTCGTCCAATTGACTTTAAACGAGCATCTGGAAATCGAAAAGCGTAACCATTTAATTTTTACGATAAAATTTTATATTTTTTAAGAGATCTTTCCGGCACCGCTACGAAACCGTTAGAAGGAGCAGACTATACAGGGGCATTTTCTTTTCTTTTTTTTACATTGCCCGTATTTAGAAAATTAAAATTACTCATCGAATAAAAGTTTCACTTATAAAGTGCATTATCCGTTATCATTTCCCATTTACTGACTCGATAGTTCGACCCATCTTTGTAATCTTGTCAAGTTGGATAAACAGGGAATTGGCTAACTGTCTCGAGTCTCACTGGCGCCTTTCTCCAGCCTCAACTCAATTTAATTTGCTTGAAAGATGAACTTAAACCGTAATATATCTTCCCTCCTTTCATAAAAATGACATAATTAAACTTAAGAAAATTAAAATATTTTTAATTATGCGAATTAAAACTTAGCCATTAAAGAAACATAACGATACATTATTATATTGTTAATTATTTTGATAAATTTTATATTGCAATTTTGTTTAGTAGCAATAATTATAAGAGTCAATGTCTTGTTGTTTTGGTTTAAATAAAGCTTATGATTAATGCTACATAAAGATTAACTTAAAACTGACAAGTGCTTCAGTTGCAGCATGTGAAAGTCAATGTCTTGTTGTTTTGGTTTAAATAAAGCTTGTGATTAATGCTACATAAAGATTAACTTAAAACTGACAAGTGCTTCAGTTGCAGCATGTGTACCACAGAAAAAAAATCTGCTATAAGCTTCTATTTTTTTATTGGGGAGAAAAGTTGAAAAATTTCTATTAGTTCAGAAATTTCTCTACAAAATATGTTAATCAATAAACTAGTTTTTAAAAAATAATAATAATAAATTTCGAAAATATTTACTAGACTGTAATTTATTTGTAATAAAATAAAATGATTCAATAAAAATGCACTTATTGCTTATGTTTATAGCTATTAAAATATTTTTGATGATGAAATATAAATCAAATTAATTTAAATTTTTAATTATGAAAAAACTAAGGAAAAATTTTTATATTGGTTTTTGCCTTATTGAGGTTTATATTATTAATTTGTATATAATTAACCATAAATAAGATAATATATAGTTTTGATAATTCTGATAAACATCATTTTATTGGTTAAAATATTCTGTTTTAATATTCTCTCCATCTATTGGATGTACTTTAGACTATAATAAACAGTATATAGTACTTAATATAAAATTCAAATAATCATTTTTTTTATTTTATAGTAAATTTTATATATATATTACACAATTCGTGGTAAAATAATAATAATAAAATGTATAAAATTAATTTTTACATGTCATTCATGTAAGTTAAAAAATTATTAATTTTTT
>AYEL01065626.1:0-13329 GCA_000484575.1 Olivierus martensii
TGCGATGTTTCCTTTAAATATTTTTTATAAATTAATTTATGCCATTTTTTAAGCTAATTTTTTCTAAATTTCCTTTTGACAGGATAAATAAATTATTAATAATAAAATAAACACGATGAATTACTTTTATATATTTTTAATTACGGATAAATAAAAATTTCACTATTCGTACGAATAACTATGAGAGTCACTGTATGTCTTAATCATTAATCAGAATCTTATGCCTAAGTTTCAGTTTGGTTTAGACCACAACACTTTCCATAAAATACTCTAAATATGGCTCCAAAAGGCAAAAATTTATCAGAGTTCAGATTCATAAATTAACTAATAACATTATAGGGGCATTTTCATAAATTTAGATAATTGATACTATTCATAGCTTACTATCATTAGCCTTAAATAGTTAGAAACGATATACCGGGTGTTTTTCTTGAAACCGAACACACTGATTTTTGGCATGGATTTTTGGCATTCTGATGCATTTATCACGTCAGGAATCGCTCTCTACGAAAATTTATTTTATATTTTTAATTCTAACGGCCATGCGTTTGAATGTATTGGCCGTTTTCAACGGATTCAAATCGGTGAAGGTTTTCAGCAGTTACGCCCGTGCGAAGAGTCGGACGACCCTAAGACCGGGAGATGGTCACAAGCGGCCGACGGATCAGCGGTTATTTTAAGGAGTCGGGAGTCGGTTGTTTTTTTCCGACTCCGGGCAGTTTAAAAATCCGACTCCATTCAAAAACCTCCGACTCCCCGATTCCCGACTCCGACTCTGAATAGGAGAGCGATGCGTCTCCTACTTACGTAATGCGAGAAATATTATAACTTGAAAACGGTGCCATTTAGACCATATGTTAATTAGACATTTTCGACTTGTTTCGAGGCCCCCTACCAGTATACAAAATTTTACGACGAAGTTTTTCTTCACCCTGTATATTAATTTAAAAATAGTGATTAAAAAATTTTTAATAAATTAAATCTGTAAATAATTTCATATTTTGAATTATTTCATATTCGAAATTAATTTAATATTTTTGTATCGATTTCATTTATAAAAATATTTCCATTTATGTAAAAAAATGTGTGCGTTTAATATTTGTTTTCTTTTCTATAACATCGATGTTTTCTAAAAAAATTTTTTTTTTTTTTTATCATATAAAAATGAAATTTTTATCATCATATTTCCATTTATGTAAAAAAATGTGTGCTTTTAATATTTGTTTTCTTTTCTATAACATCGATGTTTTCTAAAAAAATTTTTTTTTTCCAAAATTTGAAAGCGGACAAAAGTTTAAAAAATAGAATAATAGATGACATAAATCGATATGACAGAGATTGAATATAAAAGAAGTGTCTGAATTTATATCGTCATCCTTAAATAAACATAAATATCGAGATCCTGTTATATTTAGCTATAATGGAACAACAACAGACCGAAAAATATTATAAATAGATAAAATTTTTATTGGTAATCGTTTTGTTTTATAAAAATTCTCGAATATCATATTCGTATGTGACAAATAAATTCGAAGATCTTTATAAAATTTCTGACAGATCATGTTGTAATAGGATCATGTAAGTTATAAATTAATAAGTAACGATTCCATAAAATTCAGGTACTGTGAGATGTTTCATTCTTGATATATTTTCAAATAAAGATAAATAAAATCAATTTTTGTGATAAATAAATAAACAGATTTTTATTGATCATTAATAAAATACAGGTAGCCCTCCTATAACACGGCTTCGCTCTAACACGATTTGAAAATTGCGGAAACCCTCATATAACACGGCACTTCTACAACACGGTTTTTAATTAACATATTTAAAAACTTACGTTTACTCTCCTACAAAATATTTTCAATAATTTTTGTAAATCCATACTAGAGGCATACAATACACACACAAAATGCAATCATGGGGAAATAAATACTTTGCTAAAATTAGTCATAAATGCAATTTTGTTACTTTGCAGTGAGAGGGATGATATGCGGTCTATTATCGATTCTAATTGAAATTGAGTTAATTGGCGACCATTGAGTATTTTGTGTTCCAACGTTCAGTTCTTGGATAAAAAATGTTTTTATTCTTCCATAGAATAATGTGAAAGAGAAGGAAAACTTTTTTATTCATAAATTTTTTTTGGATATGTATTGCTAAGAAACGATTGTTTTCTAGCGGGTTGTAGCAGGCTAGATTACATATTTTGTAAAAAGAATAGAAGACACACAAATTTTAAATGCATAAAAAAGTTCAGAAAGTGAAGGTATATTGTTAAAGAAAAAACGTTCTTGTTTTAACGAAACGGTGGTAAGGAAAGTATAATTATTAAATAAATGTTACATAGGCCTGTATACTTTTTTTTTCTTTTTGTTTTACGTATATTGTATTTTTAGGGTTTTAGGTAAATATTTTTTCTTTTTTTATATTTCGTGTTATTAATATTCTTAATAAAAATTAAGTTGCTTATGTGGAATTAAAGAAAGTTATTTGTTTTTAATTGGTTTTGGAACGTAACTCATCTTTTTGTATTGGTTCCAGGTCTATATAACACGGTTTCACACAACACGGTGTTTTTCAGGAATCTATCTACCGTGTTATAGGAGGGATATCTGTATAGAATTTAATATTAATTCCACTGTTGATTTAACACTTCCCTTTTTTTCATAATTAATTTAGGATTTTAATTGTTATTTTTTAATTGTATACTGCATTATGAAGCTCTTCAGTAATATGTTACTTCAAAACAATATTGTATTACGATTTTCAAAAATGGCTGTATGTATTCACGTTCTTCGTTTGTTCACAAAATAGTCCAAGGCTAAGGAAAAGAAATTCAAATTACGGGAGATTTATCCTTATTATACAAGATATATGTTTATTAATTTTAAGGGTTCCGAATCCCTTTACGAGATAAAAATCGTTTGAAAGATTAAAATACAAATATCTCTGAAAGTATTTATTGGACGTAAATCGAGAGGCACGGCAGTGACTCTAAGCCAAATGTAGTAGTCACTGACTGACTTTTATTATCGTAATAAGTACGGCCAAAATTCAACTTTAGTCCTAAGTTAAATATTATTAATCTGACAATTACATTCGAGAAAAGTATTCGATAAGACACCGATTGCCAAATTTGTAATTTCAAATCCAATTAATAATAGAACTAGAACAATTTAAAAATTGCAAAAATCGACAAAAAAGATTTTTCTTCTCCTCCTTCTCCTCCTCCTCTTCCGCAGACATCTCTACAGGTCGCATCGTTCAACCGATATCGATGAAATTTGGAAATAAGTATTTCTTAGATTATTTTGGTCCTCTGAAAATTTCAGCATAATCGGGTCAAAAATAAGGGGGAAAATGGGGTCTGTTTCCTATAAATATCTCTACATATCGAATTGTTTAATTGCTTTAACGAAATTAGGAATACAGTATAGGCATATCCTTGCTTAATTAAAATCATCCGAAAATTTTGGCCAATTGGAATAAATTTAAAAGACGTAGAAGAGGACGATTGATTCTCTTTACATATCGAATTGTTTAATTGCTTTAACGAAATTAGGAATACAGTGTAGGCATATCCTTGCTTAATTAAAATCATCTGAAAATTTTGGCCAATTGGAATAAATTTAAAAGACGTAGAAGAGGACGATTGATTCTCTTTCTAGAAATGTCCTATAAATCACATTGTTTAACCGATTTCGAATAAATCTAAAATGTAAATATTATTTTGTTATTTAAGACTTCCTGAAAAATGCAGCCCAATAAAGCCAAAATGAAGGGAGTAGGAGTCTTTTCATTCTGAACTCTTCTACAAGTCGAATTGTTCAGCCAATTTCGACTAAATTTGATATACTATATGTACATTTATTATTTTATTAAATGTTTCTTTTAAAATTTCCATCAAATTGGACTAAAAATAAAGCGGGTATTTAATGATGTACTAACATACTGTTGTTAGAAAGTCTTACTCAGAAAAATGGTTTTCGTTTAAATATTAAACGATATCCAATCAAACACATCTAATATATAGAAAAAATAAGTCAAATATAGTACTGAGAAATTAGGATATCAGTAACAATTTACATATGGCTACTTTGTTGAAAATTTAAGAAAATAAAGCAATAATATCAACCAAATAGCCACATCTAAGTTGTTACAAATATCCTAATTTCTTAGTATTTTACTTGGCTTATTTCTTACATATTAATGTTTTTGATTTGATGACATTATACAATAAGCATTTGAAATGATTTCAGATATCTTTTACTTATATACTAATAATTACTTTTCTATTTGTCAAACCGCATGCAAAATACTGTACCTCAAGAACGAAATATTCTAAAATATAGTATTCGTATTTCAGAGATAATTCCAAACTAATTAACATTACTAATTTTGAAGTCTTCCGCAATTCCATTACAAAATATCAGCTAATGGGAACCGTAAATTAAAATCTTAATAATCCACTTTTTAAAATTGATATTAAAATTATAAAAAACCACTCAATATTTGATAAAAATTTCTAAAACTCTCTCTATATATATAGTATATCAAATTTTGTCGCAACTCTACATATTTGAGGATCCATGATCCTCAAATATGTAGAGTTTTAGAAATATGTATCTATGAGGGCAAATATCCATGATTCTCAAATATGTAGAGTTTTAGAAATATGTATCTATGGGAGCAAGGATCCATGATCGGCATATTTGAGGATCATGGATTCTTGTCCCCATAGATATCGTAAATGCCATGTTTAAAAATTTCTATATTTGGAAACTATTTGTTCTGTTTTAAAGATATTACGTTATAGTAGTATTCATTTAAAAAATTTTTGTAAAAATTGCTATAATATTATTCATTAAAAGCTATACGTATATTTTAATTATGTTTAAAACTATTTGAATTTCTGTTTTATAAATTAACTATTTTATTTAACACTATAATAAAATTTACACGCCGATGAAAATATAAGTTTAAAATTAAGTTTTGGAAATTTTAAGTTTAAAAGTTGTCAACTACTTAATTGGAATTTTAATAATATTTTTTATCATTAATTTATTTAAAAGAATACTGTTATATAAAATATTTCTTAAAATAATTATTTATTTTTTTATTCAGTAAATATGATTATAATTAATGAATGTACATTTGTGGAAAAAACTATGTGAGATAAATAACATGATAGTATATAGAAAGTATACATCACAGTAAAAAATGTTAAAATTTTAAGGAGGTAGATGATTCATAACCTGAAAAATAATAAAAAATACATCAATTATCGAAACTGAAATTTTATAATTATATTCTATAAAATATTAAGTTTAATGCTAATATGATTAAAACTTTTAAAATATTTTTAAATGAGCTACTATTAAAATTGCTAATTATAATCAATATTACATTAATTTATTTTTTATCAATATGAATACATGCTAGATCTACAGCATTAATTGATTCTTAGTTTAATTAAATTCTATTGATGAGATAAAAAGTATATCATCTCACCTTTTTATCGATATTCGATTGATCTTTTGCCCAAAGGATGCCGATCGCAATTGCAATAATTTCCTCCTTCCGGTGGATTCTTATTACAAAGCACTTTGCACAGTTCGCCTCGAAATTCGTTATCCGGTAAGGGATTAGCCGATATTAAATTTGCATAAAAAGCAATAACAAGTGCACCTACAATTAGAAATCTTGCAACATTCGACGATTTCATTATCTACATGAAAATACAGTAAACATTAATAATTTATTCATGTGAAATCTTAACAACGAAGGCTATCTGTAGTCGCTTTACCTGTACATCTTAAAATCTACAGCGATAAAAATTTATTAATACAATAAATATTAATTGAATGATGTTTCCGCCTTATTTTATTAATCCATTTATAAAATAAAATAAAATTCGATGTTAATTTACTACAATTATTAACCTTAAGTTTAATATAGAGTGGTCTTAAATTATTGAGTGCATTTAATGATGAATAGTAAATGAGTCAAAGAACTTATACAACTTTATTATATATCAAATTATAGAGCAGCTCAAACAGTTTTTTAGATATGCACAAAAATTTAAAACAGTTCAATATGTACTCCATTTGTGACTCTTTTTCGCCGTGCCTACAGGGAGTAGTAGGCCTACTATCAGCTCAGCACTACTTATCCTTCTCAGGGAAGAGATTCTCTGAGAAGTTGAGTTACTAAGTCGCAAGGTCTCAACCAGAGTAAGAATTTTTAAAATATTCAAATACGATAGGAGCCGACTCCATGGGGACAACGAGGGCAATCGTTTCCATAGATATTTGAACACGGGGACAAAAATACCCTTTCGACACCTGTTATTTTATATTTAGCAAAGAAAAAATTAACATAAATACAAACAATCATTAATATTAAAATAGTCCTTCATTTTTATATGATTTTCGTGAAAATATAAAATATTTTGATATTGATAATTCGTGTTCCCAAGATAAAAAATTAAACTTCGGCGTTGCTAACATGTATTGTATAAATGTAATTACTAGAACCCGGGTAAAGTATCGCTAAAAGGTAGTGGAGTGATATACTATGTTTGCTTTAAATTACAAACAATTTTGTTGTCCTCTCTTGATAGTATCAAGGAAAATAACTACAGTATTTAATTATGAGTCATGACATATTTAAGCTCAGTAAAGGCAAAAATTGTTTTGATTTTTATTTACCGGTATATAATCTATTCAAATATCTTAATTTGATCTTAATATTCATTATCATATATTTTTGGAATAAAATTCGTAAGTTTTAAAAAAAAATTTTGTCAAATTTAACTTTTGGGGCCTTTTATATCTGTGGAACCCAACTTGGGTTCCACAGATATAGAAGGCTCCGTATTTATGCACAGTACGGCCCTGAATACTACGTATCTGGATATGCTGGAATGGTATGTCATACTATAGCTACCGACAACCAAACGTTTACTTTCAACTGGATGGTGGTGCATCACCGCACTGGGAGTTGATTGTTCGGAGCTACCTGAATGCACAATTTCCTAATCACTGAATAGGCCGTAGAGAACCAGTTCTCTGGCTATTCGATCTCCTGACATGACACCAATTGATTTCTTTATGTTAAGAATCAGTGAAAGACAGTGTTTACGCAACCAAAGTGCCTAACATTGTTGAACATAAACAACTAAAGTCATTGGAACAATAATGCCCGAAATACTGAGGAATACATGGCGAGAAACTGGATACTGTATGTGCCACAAATGGAGCACATGTTGAAATTTTAAACTGCATATGTTAAAATCGATTTGAGCCATTTCTTTGATTTGATATATAATAAACTTGGATAAGTTCTTTTGTTCATTTACTATCCATTATTAAAATTCGCGCAATAATTTATGACCACTCTATAACTATATACAGTATTTTAGACATTTAAAATATTTGTTACTAAATTACTAAATATATTAATGCTTTTGATTTTATATAACTTACCATTGATCGATCCAGCAGAATTCAAACTGATTATCTATACTTCCGATCCAAGAACAATAAAAGCTATCAAACAAAAATAAATCATTTTAAGTAGAAAAACTAAGATGTTTAATATAATTTTTACATCAGTTATTAATTAAACTATCAAAAATAGAATGTAAAGTAATCATTAAGCATTATTTATAATTAAATCGAGTAGAGTACATACAACAGAAGACTCCTTTCTCCAACTTTCTCTGACATTCAAAATACATTTACCCTACGTAAGTCCAATTTGACAGAGAACGAATTGACAATCATAGAACTATCAAGTCTGTCCAGATAAATAACAATCTATCTCCACAGATGATAACATTTTCCGATAAGAATAAAATAATTCTGTAAACACTTGCAAATGATTCATTTTAATTGGTCTATATTATGTCGACCTTGATTTATTATCGATCTGACGCCATACAATTGTTATAGTAATCGATTAGATCGATCATCGAACTTCAATTCTTCGCAGCTATTATTTTGAAGCATGAAATATCTTTGAAGTTAAAAAATCAAAATACTGCAGTACATTATTTAATTGCATCAGTTTCCGAAAAAATCGGCATGTTGCAAAAAAATTATGAATGAAATTTAAAAAATAACTAATTTCAATTCATGCATATCAAATTTGTTGCAAGATAATATCGCTAATCTATTTCTTAATAATAATACATTTAATTTTTGTGTTAAAAAATAATCTGAGGAATGTAGTTTTTTAATAATATTAAAATTCAATCATTGTGAAGATTACAATCCGTAAAACAATACTGTATAAATTTTTTATGATAATGCAGTACCTATTATCTATATCAGGTCATTAAAAATTATAAGCAACATTTTTATGACAATGTGCTATCTATTATTTGTATCTCTTGTTGAGAATTATTATATTCCCAGTACTATATTACGTTAACGAATTGCAAAAGAATATTGTAAAAATAATTTTTACTATTTTTCAAGAAACAAATACTGCATCAAAAAATGAACTGTAATAGAATGCCCCCTTTTAAAATTCTCATATGAATCAGATTTTTTAAATATTTATACAATCGAAATTATAGTTAAAATATATTTTTATGCATACTAAATGTATTTATACCGGTATATATATTTACTAAATATATTTATATAAATAAAGATATAATAAGTATCAGAATATGTACAGTATTAAACTACTTTGGATATGTATATAGATTATATATATACAGTGGTTATCAGAGAGGGCAAGAAGGGCGACTGCCCTGGGCCTCACGAATATAGAGGGCCTCAATTTGTAACTCATTATGTTAATATATATATATATATTTGTATATTTTTATACTATTCAAGTTTCAATTTTTGTCAAAATTTGAAGTTCTCTATTAATATTTTTGCTTTTCTTGTACATTTACCGCTGTATATTTGCCAATTTTGTCTTTTTTTTTTTCTTTTTCTTTTTGAAGGGACTCAAAAATATTAGTTTGCCCTGAGCCTTGCATTTTCTCTGAAAGAATATATACAGTATATGCATATTATAGGAAAAACATCCTTTAGAAGTTCGAATCCAATAGAAAAAATATGTTGCATATACTGTATACAGTACAGTATATTCTTTGTTTCGGCCTATTATTTTAATCAGCATCTGCAACTTATACATTATACATTTATACATTGATGCTTACTTAATTCATGTAAATTCAAGTTGGATAAAGAATACTTAGACCTATATAATGATAAATTATAACCGTATCATCGTCGTAAAAGTTTATTTAGCGAATTCCATACAAATTTGCATTGTAAATTCCACTTAATTTAATCGAAATATTATTACGATATTCATATCAATACCATAAAAGTTAAGTGTAATTAACGAATCGAAATAAATATATAAATTCTATATTAGTAAGAATAAATTTGAACAGATTACGTGTATCCATTATTTAGTTATTTTACGTTATTTCTAGCTGGAATGACACATAATGCGATCAAGTAATGGCGTAATATTGTAAAATAAATATTCAAATAAATTAATCGATGAACCATCCCTGCTTTAAATAATAGATCCTTTCGTTGATTAATTATCTGATTTTTTATTTTTGTTTGGTAACTTTGTGTTAAACTAGCATTTACTGATTTATAGCTAGTCCGTAAGAGTATCGATAAGATTTATTTCGAAAATAATTATAGTATTCTGTATCATCTATACTTCGCCATCATAAAAGGATAATAAAGGATAACAGAGCTGAAAGGAAAGGACTATTTTCACAGTAATTGCTATTGATATAGCTTTCGGCACAGCATCTATTACAAATTTATTACGCAGAGTTTATTTAATCAGGATTACGTCTCCTTTTGCGTAAGTGAACACTATCTTAACGACTTGACGTGAGATGTTTCTTTATTACAGGATTTAGCAATTAAAAAAAATCACTCATAAAGAATAAAAACGGATATTTGTAGATAATAAAATTTCTTACAACTAACTCAGTTTTTAAAATATTACTGCCGTTTAAAATGAATATTATAAACTAGTGATATCGAAACTGTTCTTTTAAAAAAAAATCCACAATTTTTGAAATGCTGCCCTCTCTCGGTAGAAAAATAAATTTTTATCAGCAAGTATAAAAATTTATTATAGAACTATATAATCAAATTCATGAAATCAAAATACTGTAAATTTTTATTATAATTCCAACTTATTCAGTATTATAGGTTTGTTAAAAATAAAATATTTTATCAATTTTTATTGCATAATTTTAATTTTATAAATTCAAATATATATATTAAATTTTTACGCTTGATGATAAAAATTTATTTTTCTACCGAGAGAGGGCAGCATTTCAAAAGTTATGGATATTTTTTAAAAGTACGGTTTCAATATCACTATAAAAAAACTCCGTCTCACTCTCAACTGATAGTGACGTCACGCGATCTTCGGTTGTAACTATCCGCTTCAAAAATAAATCGCAGAATTATTTTCTTTACAATAGGTTTTAATTTCAAATCAAGTACGTAGTTTTTAATACTTTTTTATAGTTGTAAATAATTTCAGTAATGTACTGGTGACAATCACCGGATAGAAATATAGATCTAGCGATCGTCTGTTAACGAGATTACCGTATTTGCTAAAATGGCTTCTTGTTCGAACGCGAGAAATAACGTGAGAGGAAAGTGTCTTCATAGTCAAAGTAAACAAATTGTTCTGAACGTTTACAGCAAATTATTAGAGCAAAATCCAGATAAACCAATTACTGTCATAACGGATATGGTAGCAGATCTAACTGGTGTTTCTGTAGCGTCGATCTTCAGAGCAAGGAGGGAATTGAAGATAAAAGGAAAACTGTCAACGCCGAAGAAATCGCATTCTCAAATTGGAATAACTGATCGTTTAACCAAATACGACGATTTTGAAAAGACTGCAATCCGTAGAAAGGTACATGATTACTTTTTTTGTAACGAATGTCCAACTTTAAAACAGTTGCTAACCGATGTAAATAACGACGACAGTTTGCCGACGATATCACGAGCCACAATACATCGTTTACTCCGTGATCTCGGATTTAGGTTTGAAAAACGAGCTCGTAATTCCCTACTAATAGAACGTGATGACATTATTTCATGGCGGCATAAATATCTTCGAAAAATCAGATCATTTCGTAGAGAAAATAGATCTATTTACTATTTGGATGAGACCTGGTGTAACGCTAGTCAGTGTTTAAATAATGTTTGGCAAGATAAAACTATACAATCTACTCGAGATGCATTTATGAAGGGTCTTTCGACAGGTGTAAAAAATCCAAGTGGAGCAGGCGAGCGTCTGATTATTTTACATGCTGGAAGCATTAATGGTTTTGTGAATGGTGTTGGTCGTGTATTTAAATCAAAAAAGACGATCGATTACCACGAAGAAATGAATGGTGACTATTTCGAAAAGTGGTTTAAAGAGTTTCTTCCTAAATTAAATCCTAATAGCGTTATAGTTTTAGATAATGCGCCGTATCATTCGGTTAAGGAAGAAAAACTCCCTACCAAGTCATGGACAAAGTCAGATATACAAGCCTGGTTGAATGCAAAATGTATTGATTGGCAGCCAGATATGTTAAAATCGGAATTAATGGAAATTGTTAACAATCAAAGGAGCAGATTTAATAGCTATCGCATCGATAAATTAGCGGCCGAAGCTGGTCATACCGTACTGCGGCTTCCTCCTTATCATTGTGAACTAAACCCAATCGAGCTTATATGGAGTCAAATGAAAGGCTATGTGGCACGTCGAAACACTACCTGGAAATTGTCAGACGTGAAAATACTTTTAGAGGAAGCAATTAACACTATTACACCTAAATCGTGGAGCGATTGCATTGACTATGTTAAGAAAATAGAAGAGAAATTTTGGATTCTTGACGGCCTACTTGATGAAGATGTACCACCCGTGATAATTAATACTGCCGAGTCAACTGAATCTGACACGGATTTATCTGATGTCGAAAATTTGCTGTAAACGTTCGGAACAATTTCAAACAATAAAACAGCCCTTTTTAGGGCTATATATTTTGATAAAGGGAGCCAAATCGTTTATCATACTGTATATATAATAGTTAAGTATAACTTAAAAATATTCCTGAAACTGAGAATTTTGCTTTAATAGCAAATTGAATAAAAAAAAATTAAAAACAGATAATTATGGTTGTGTTTATTTTTCTATTATTCAAGCAATGAATTATTGTAAATTATATAAAATATAAATATAGATATAAATGTGAAAAGAACATCCACAGCTGACCGATCAGACGACATGGCCAACGCCGGCAGCGGAGTAATACATTTTTAGCATTTTTAGCACTTCGCCGGTTAATGACGTCTTTTCTGACGTCACTATCAGTTGAGGTTGAGACGGAGTATAGTTTATAATATGCATTTAAAATGGAAGTATATATATGTGTATATATATATATATATGTAAATAATACACATATTAAATTAATATATATATACATACAGGGACGGACTTATGATTTCTTTTTTTTTGCATAATTTACGCCTCCTTTCCAATCAAAGAGTTATTAAGATGGCGGGGCCAGTTCCAACCATGGGCTACACCCACATCGTGGAGGGGGAGACTGGATGATGAAGGACGGGGATCACCGGACCAAGCCCAGTATACTGAAAAAATCCGGGACCAGACCCGCATGCGAACGCGGGTCCTCCTGCGTGGCACGCCGATTGCGTTACCACTCGGCCATCCGGCCGCCGGACTTATGATTTCAGAAGTCCTGTGATAATCTATTTTGGAGGCTTATAAAGGAAAAAAGAAAATCATGAACAAAAAATATCATAATTTATATAATTATGATATTTTTTATTAACATAAATATTGTACGCTTATAAACGTAATATTCATATACTAGAAATTACCCGCTCATATAAATGAGCCGAAATATAATCATGTGATTTAATCTAATAATTCGCGAATCAAATGGGCTATAGAGGGCGTGATGATTTTTCAATATGGTGGCTGAAAGTAATATAAGCACAGATTTCTATTTACTACTAGCATGGTCTATAAATGTATATGGTAGTTCCACTTTGACTCCGTTGCGGTAAGATTTTGAAATCCCACCACTAGAGTGCGCAGTGTTCCACGTCGTATAGAATTCGTACTTGTAACCTGACCTAGGTTGTTGTTAAAGAAGTAATTTTATTTATTTTTTTACGAAAAATGCCAAATGGTTGTTTTGTGCCTGGCTGCAATTCAGGATATACAACCTGTAAGGAAAAACACCATATGTTCAAGGTAAAACAAGGAAACTATGAGCAGCTCAGG